>CAUYLG010052452.1:0-69807 GCA_963573385.1 Cacajao melanocephalus | reverse complement strand
CTTCTGAAGCCTGATTCTGTCAGTTCATCACACTCATTCTCCGTCAGGCCTTGTTCCCTTGCTGATGAGGAGCTGCGATCCCCTGTAGGAGGAGAGGCATTCTGATTTCGGGTGTTCTCAGCCTTTTTGCACTGGTTTCTTCCTATTTTTGTGGATTTATCCACCTGTTTTCTTTGTAATTGCTGACTTTCAGATTGGGTCTGAGTGGACGTCCGGCTTGTTGGTGATGAAGTTTTTCTGTTTCTTAGTTTTCCTTCAGCGGACGCCCGTTCCCCACAGAGCTAGGCCTTCCCGGGTTCAGCTGTGCTTACTGTGAAACTCTCAGTCCTCAGCACTTCCAATTGCTGTTCTCCTTGTGGGGATGGGACCAGCGGAGCCCGACTCAAAGGGCACCCAGTCCCGTATACTCCGCACTGAGAAGTGCCGCGCAGCACTGGCCGAAAGAGTTGCGCTGGCGACCCGTGTGGCTCCTCCGCTGGGTAGCACCCAGTTTGTGGGCAACAGAAATTCGTCTGAAATTGCGGTGCCCACTCACTCTCTGTGCTTTCACTGGGAGCTGCAATCCTGAGCTGTTGCTAATTGGCCATCTTGGATCTCTCTCCGCCCGGTGATGAAGTTTTTTGTTTCTTAGTTTTCCTTCTGCGGACACACTTTCCTCACAGAGCTAGGCCTTCCCGGGTTCAGCTGTGCTTGCTGTGATACTCTCAGTCCTCAGTGTTTCCAATTGCTGTTCTCCTTGTGGGGATGGGACCAGCCAAGCCCAACTCACAGGGCACCCTGTCCCGTATACTCTGCACTGAGAAGCGCCATGCCGGGGCGCCGACAAAACAGCCGCACCGGCCAAAAAAGTCACGCTGGCGACCCGTGTGGCTCCTCCACTGGGAATCTCCCGGTCTGTGGGCAACAAAAATTCATCTGAAAGTGCAGCGTCTACTCGCTCTCTGTGCTTTCACTGGGAGCTACAATCCTGAGCTGCTGCTAATCGGCCATCTTGGATCTCTCTGTTTTTAATTTTTTTTAAGACTGGTCAAGTGCAGTAGTGAGAATGGTGGGGGGAAAGTAGAACAAGGAGTTTGAACTGTTACAGACTGAACCATCAGTGAAGATGACTCACTACCTTTGGACCAGCCTCATCCCAGTCATTTAAGCCTTGGTCCAGAGTTCCTAATCCTTCTTGTCAAGCCCTGCAAAGTGAAATGCTGAACCATCTGTATAGCTGCATGCTCACCTCCCACCTCTCCTCTCCCTTCCAAAGGTTCTGATGTCATAGGAATCTACACTAGAGGGCTTCCTGTGTGCCAGGCACCATGGCAAGCACTTCACATGCATTCTATCTAATCTTTACTGATTTGGGGATGTAAGGATTATAATCTTCTTTTACAGATGAGGAAGCTGAAGCTTGCCACTGCTTGGTAGTTAAGAGTATGGGCTTACAGCCAAACAGATTCCTAGGTTGAATCTCAGCTAGCTGGGGACCTTGGGCATGCTACTTAATTTCTTTAACCTTATTTTTCCATATCTAGAAGATAAAGATAATATGTAGAGAGATAATATGGAAGATTATGTAAGTATTATGTATATAATAAATAATATGTATATTTTCTGTATTATGAAGATAATACAGCATTGTGATAAAAATTAAATGAATGACCAGACATAGTGGCTCATTCTTGTAATCCCAGGACTTTGAGAGGCTGAGATGGGAGGTCACTTGAGGCCAGGAATTCAAGGCCAGCCTGGGCAACATAGCAAGATCCTTTCTCTTTTATAAAAAACAAAAATTAAGAAAGATAAAAATTAAATTAAATAGCATGTTATTTCTTAAATACATAAGTATGTGCTCACTATGTGCCAGACATTGTGCTGTCAGCAAATAATAGCCCATTGCAGCTGTTATTATCATCATTATTATCATCACTGTCATCCCAAAGCCACAGATTGAGTCTGTATGTGAGGCCCTGGCTGGCTCCAAAGCCTCCGTTTTTTCTCCTGTTGCTCCCAAGTTCACCTGCCTCAAGACTTTCTGGCCCCTAAGTTTGCTTTCTTGCTCTTTTCTGGTTGTGCCATTTGTCCCTGTTTGGGCAGTGGGCTCAAGCTAAGGCACAGCTGTTTCCCAGTCCCTTTTAGCTACTGACTTCTTTTCTGTCACTGATTGAGCAGTTTCTGGTGGCTGGATCGTCTGTGTAAGAGCTTGACAATTTTTTCTGATTGTCACCATTATCATGTTTACTGTGGAAGGTCTTCCTCTGTTTGTGTCAGCAGCATTGTCTCAATGAAACAGGAGTGGCAACAGTGGTAGGTATTCCTAGTCTTTTGGGGTCACAGATCACTTTGTGAGTCTGATGAAATTTATAGACCTTCTTAAAAAAATGCACATCACAAATATAAGCCCAGCATTTTTCATGAGACATTTTCCCTGAAGTCTACCCAGAGATCCCAGTTAGCAGTTTCTGATCTGGAAGGTTATGTGCTGTTTTGTCACTGTGCTGCTCCTCATTTACAGCCATGGAGCGTGTAATGTTTCTGCAGGATGTTTGTATTTAAGGGTTGTTGGACAACTTGGCAACACTTGGAAATACCTTTTTCATTGATACTATCTGCCATTTGCATTTATTTCCCATATTTGAGATATGTATTCATACATGAGAACTGGCCTGGCCATTTTGATGAGATGCACCTGCTGATTTGCACATGAACTCAAGCCATAGCCTGCATCTAGAAGATAGACTGGAGAGGCTTTTCTGGCTCAAAACATCAGACTAGCAAGAATTTCACTGTGAGTTATAGACTATAAAGGGGGATAAACTTAGCTTCACCAGGGTTTAATATTCTCAATTCAGGTAAGTGTAAATCTCTACTCTTCAATTTAAACATTTTTGAAATTTCAGTATTTAAAAAATGCTTTTTTTTTTCTTTTCAAGTTTCAGTGTATGGGTTTGGGAGAAGGCGGATTCCAAGTACTTTAACTCTGTGACCTCAAACTTGCTTATAGGCCTGTCTTTGGAACATTTCCAGTGAACCATTGTGCAAGCCTGACATATCCAGTAGCCGTAGGCATGATGATCGCTGGTGCCGATGGCCCTCCACTCCCTGCCTGGCTTTTGAGGCCCTGCAGAAAGAAAGGAACAGAATCCTTCCATAAGGGAGCCCCCAGAATCCTTTTCTACTTGCTGTAGCTATGCTGCCATTGTCCTCTGTAGATGGAAATGGAACTTGAATTTGGGGTACCAGAACTGAATTCATCATAGATAAGATTAGTTGATTACAGCTTTTTCTGATGAGCAGTTTTTCCACCAGAGTTTTTCATTTCTGCTTTTTCTAAATTATACAAAACAATAGATACTCATCACAAATGGAGGATCATAATACTCCATAAGTGGTTTTGAATTCCACCTCTATCACTCATTAGATATACAGCCGTGGGGAAAACACACACCCTCTCTGAGCCTTGATTTTCTCATTGAATGGGAGATCTAATCATTTTACCCCATAATATTGCTGTAGGGATTGAGGGAGATTGGTATAAATAATGCTTTTCTGAGAGTCTGGCATGTATTTGTTTTTTTTTAGTGAATATTTATTGAGCACCTACTAAAAGCCAGTCAGTGTTCTAGTTGCTCTGTACCCAGTCAAGAGCAAGACAGAGCGGGTCTTCACTTTCCTGATGCTCACATTCTAATCAGAGGGGCACAAGAATACATGGTCACTTCAGTTATTAAGAAATTAGAACCCGGGGATAGCGTGAGAGTCATAGGAAGGACCCCTTTACGTCAGACGGCCAGCAAAACCCTCTCTGAAGAGCTCAATGCTTTGTGACCCCCAGGTCCCCAGTTTTCCAGGACTCCTACTTTTAAAAACACTGCCCCTCCAAGTATATAGGTCCCAATTTTGAGTTTGGAAAATCTGACCACATATTAATTCCCTTGTTCATTAATGGGCTTCCCATTTAGAGAGTGAGTTCCTGGGGCAGGAACCATGTCACAGGGCCTTTTGAAGGTCCTGGGGCCAATGTGGACAACACTTCTCTTTAACACTCACCCAGTTGGGCTGACATGAAAGCCTCATGGTGGGAGGGAGGGTGATTAGTTTCCAGCCAGAGCCCATTTTGCTCCATTGCTGCTTTGAACATTCTGGTTTTTAAGGAGCTGGAAGTAATTTCTCTCAGTGAGAATGTGGCACACTGTCATCTCCTGATTCTCTGCATGCAGTTCTTCAATGGCTTGCTGAGGCCGTGTGGAAGCCCGGTGGCCGGGGCAGTCCCAACTCACACACTGGCATTTGAACTGCAGAGCAGTAAAAACTCCATTGCCTTTTTGGGGTATGGTATGGATTTTTAAATGACCATTTCAGCCTGCGGGATTGGGCAGTGGTGACCCAAACTGATGAGTCAGGAAGCCACTGAACAGAGAGGCAGGCCACAGCTGACTCACCTGTCATGTCGATAGTTGACCTACTTTTGTTTGACCTTGATTTGCTCAGTGCAATGAAAGATGCTGTTGTGAATGCACTTCTGCTACCTGATGTAAATAAAGTCCAACACGTGATAGCTCAGGGTCTTAAATGCACGTACCACTTAGGCAGACGGACAGATGGCGGATGGTTAGCCTTTCACTTACCTCTGAATTGTAATTCTGTCACAAGGAAAGGGCTTAATTTCAGGAACATGGAGTAATTATTTGAGACTAGATACAATGCTGAAGCAGAAGGCCTTGATTCCTTGCTACAGGGCAGCTTAATCAGGAAATGGCCTAGATGGCCGCCTTTCAAGTAGGTCCTTGCAGTAGCTTGGCAACAGGCACAGGGTCATAATTGGAAGAATTTGGCTGTGAGTGTCTGTGGGTGTTTACAGTGCACTATAGGGCAGGGCTTCTCTTATTTATAGAATATTTTGAGCAACAAGCAGCAGAAGGCTGAAAAGCCACTAAAATCTCAATTTATTTTTAACAAATTCCATTTTTCTCCTCATCCCAGAAGGAGAACGGAGTTATTAAAAAACAGTTAAAAAAAATACATCATTGCAGAGCATGCCATATCTAATTATGGGGTTGCCAGCATCGGCCTGCAGCCACATTTTAAGGGCTTTGCAAATCAACCATCCATTCAATCTGTGAACTTATATGACTCCTGTTCTCCATTTAGATGTAGAGCAAAATTATTGGCAAGTGGGTGCTGATCAGAAAAAGTTCCTCTCTGTCTAAATTAGGAGATGGGAGGTATAAATATAGAATAGTATACTTATGTTCTCAAAAGGAGATAAAATCATTCTTCATTGTCCATTATACTTAGCTGCACAAACATACATCCCATTGCACTAAATATCCACTTCAGAGTTTTCACACATTGCAATGGCAGATCTGTGCCACTCAAAGGCGCAGTATTGTGATATCTTGCTGAGCCTAACCCTGAGTAATTATTGCTCACATAGTCATGAAGAGACATAAACCCAGTGCTTTTTTGCCTGTGTTGTCTTAGTGTACTAGAGCTACAAGATGGGCCTTCAGGGAGACACTGGTTTTAAGTACATCTCATTGGAGGTGGGGAAGTGGAGGCCTAAGCAGGGGAGTGACTTGCCTAGGGTCCCATTAAGAGTCATGGCAGAGGTGGGCTGGGGCGGCCGTCTCCGTGCTTCTCTCTGACAGTGTCCTGCTGTGCTCGCTCGAGCTACTGTATTAAACAGATCTTATTTCTACCCTTTGGGGATTCACAGTCTCAAAAGACATAGACGTGAAGATGGCAAAACAATCACCCCATGCATAAGCAGACCAAGTTATGGATGTATAACAGACAGATTCACTGAGTGGTGGAGAAAATGAGAATGGGGAATTTTGTAATCTATTTGGATAGCAAGGCAAAGGTAACATCAGTTGCTCTCTGACCCACTTGGGAAAAGCTTATAGATGCTATAAAGTTTTCTAATGGAAAAAGGTGCAGTACATTTGCCATGTGTTAGTGGGAGGGTAAGTATGATGCAGTGGTGGGTGGCAGGAGGCAGTGAAGATAAGTATTGCAACTTTGGAGGAGCCCTGGGTATGGATTGTTGAGATGATTTCATGGGATACCAAAGGGAGCATAAGCTGGGGCACAGGCCAGAGACAGGCAATCCCGAGTGCCCTGGAGTGACCTGCCCTTTTCTGGGAAAGCAAGTCAGTGGCGTGAATGTTGTGTTCCCAATGCTCTGGCCCCACCCCTGGTAGAAGAGGAATAACTGATCATGGTGGGTTTTTCTCTGACCCTCTGTATCTTTGAGCAGCATTCTGGTAGCCAATATCAATGGACTGGAGCCGGCCGTGTGGTGAAACCTGTATCTCTTTCTTGCCCTGGGCTACATGTCAGGCACAGTGCCTAAGCCAGAGTGGGCTTTGGGGAGTTACTTCTCTTTCTGAGGCTGGGAGGGGCAGAGGGACCTAGGGAAACCTTTGCTTGGGTGGGTGAATTGGGAAAGCCTCTGAAGTCAGCTGTTGGGATGCCACAGGCCAGGGGTTTTAGAGAATGTGAAGAGGCCAGGCGGGGGACCTAGACCAAGGCTGTAGCAGCCAGCCTGGAGAGGAACAAGTGAGGGGGAGTGATTGTGGGTGAGGAAGAAGTACTAGGATTTGGCTATAGACAGACAACCAACCAGAGAGTAAAAGACGGTGACATGCTGGGATGTGAACCACCTACTACAGAGAAGGTCAGAGGTGGGGCGGGAGGAACTGGAGCTGTGGGCAGATCCAGCAGCTGGGATCCAAAGCTGGAGCCCTTGGGTTAGTGAATCCATTCTTTCTGAGAAGAGATGGTTCATCTTCCTGCCCAGAGAGTTTCTAGCCAGACTGGACAGTGCTTCTCAAACATGGTGCCAGGTGTTGCCAGATAGTCAACAATTAAATGTGTAAAAGAATGTCCCCAAGGTCACCTACACATATTTATTTTTCCTAATCTTTTGATACTTACAGCCACTTACCCGCTTTCAAGTTTTCAGAGTTGAGAATATGTAAATTAGCAGTAACAAGTACACAGGAAATGCTTGGAAGATAACTGATGAGCTTTAGTTTGGAAATTTCATTTTTTTCTTGAATCTGTATTATGATTTCATTAAAAACTAGCAATGTTTTTTATTGGTGAAATAGTTTCTAGTTTTAAAATTGTTTCTATAGTTAATAAAGGTAACACTATTTCATGACAGAGGCTGTCCCACCTCTGATCCAATTTTCAAGGAGCAGATTCTCCTCTCTCTCTGTCTTATTTCTTGCTTTTGGCCATTTCACTGTGTTCCAGCAGCTTTTCCTGTGTGTGACTCGGCCAGGAGACTGACTTGGGTAAGATCCAGGTCAAGGGGTTGTGTGGGTGGGTCGGTGGTAAGGAGGTGCTGAAGAACACTAAAACCTTTGCCTGAGAGGAGGCTGGGAAGTTGCCTGTGAACTGAAATGACCCCAGGCTTCCTGTCACAGTCACAGCCCATGGAGTTGGCGGACTTGATCACTCCATGTTGGGTGCCCCTAGATAATAATGGCATTAGTCATCCATACTAGTTTTTTTTTTGTTTTTTGTTTTTTGTTTTGAGAGAGAGAGAGAGAGAGAGAGAGAGAGAGAGAGACTCACTCTGTCGCCCAGGCTAGAGTGCAGTGGGGTGATCTCAGCTCACTGCAACCTCCGCCTTCTGGTTCAAGTGATTCTCCTGTCTCAGCCTCCTGAGTAGCTGGGATTATAGGCACACACCACCACACCCAGCTAATTTTTGGATTTTTAATAGAGATGGGTTTCACCATGTTGGCCCAGCTGGTCTTGAACTCCTGACCTCAGGCGATCTGCCCACCTCGGCCTCCCAAAATGCTGAGATTACAGGCATGAGCCACTGCACCTGGCCAATACTGTCTTTAAATCGTCCAAAGTAAGAAAATGTTGATAGCTTATTTACACAGCCCTGTCATTTTACACATTCCCTGAATTATTGTCCGGCACTCAGCAGGTGTTCAAGAAACACTTTTGGTTCTTTGAGCTATTACTGGTCATTCCTGCCACCACTGCCACCACTGGATGGGGTTCTGAGAGCATTAATTAAAAGTTCTAAAGATTGTGTATGTTAAGACTAGTCCAAAGTCCATCCTCCTTCCTTCAGGCTGATCAGCCACACCCTGGCTATCAGCGCTTATTTGCTCATTTTCAAAGTGATAGAATGGTCCAGTGGGCAGGGGCATAAGGGGTCACTTCCTCTAGCCACTCACCGGTGCAGGAGGATCCCATCTGCGCAGTGGCAGTCCCCTAGCCCCACTCAGGCATCCTGCTCCCACTTTGTGGACATCTTTGGCTCTTAAAAATCCTCCTTTATTCTAACCCCAAATCTGCCTTTTGGCAGTGTTTCCTTGTTGACCTAGTTCTGTTCTTTCTGGCAACACAGAACAAAGGTTGGTAGGCATGGCACAATTCCACCTGAGAAGTTTGAGGGTAGTGCTCATGGATCCACGTCTCTTCCCCTCTCCACCCACTCTATCTCCCTTCACAAGGTTTATGTTCTGCAGTTCCATCAGCCATTCTTTCTATGGCATGGCAGTCAGTATTAATCCCAATAAAGGTGACACATATCCAGGGAGTGCTTGCCATGGGCCAGGCACTGTTCTGAGCTTTGTACATGAATTGTCTTATTTACAACTCGGAATCACTGTCATCATCCTCATTTTATCAAGGAGGCAACTAAGGAACAACGGGTCATATTTTATCCAGAGCCACACCAGCAAGCAGCAGAGTGGAGATTTGGGGCTAGGCACTGTGACTCCAGAGCCCGTGCTCTTAGTTGTGGTGTGAGAATATCTTACAGCCTTTCCTGCATAGTGCTAAAAATAAGCCCATGGTGCACTAGACTTGGGCTGGCCCTGCTTTAACTTATTTTGCAAGAAATCATTTGACAGGAGCCTTGGTTGAACCCTTTTCTACAAAACATTCAGAGTTTGTTTTGACAGAACAGACTGCAGGGCAGAGGCATCTGCACTGTCCCCAGCAAATGGGTTCATTCTGTAGCTCTGCCAGGCCCCACAGGGTTCATGAAGTGGTGGCTTTAGATTGAGGTGACAAATCCAGGCTCTTGATGTTTTCTTTTCCTCAACATGGTGCCTGAGCAATAGGTTTCTTGTTTAAAGTGCTTAGTCATGGTTTTATGGCCAGAAAGTAGAAGGAGAGAGGTGCCTAAGAACTATAAAACTGGGTCACCTCTTCAAGTGCCTAATCCAATATTCAGTTTCAGAGAACAACTCCAGCAGTTATGGGGGTGGAAGGATGTGATGACCACCTACCCTCCAAAACTGGGATGCAGGTGCCAGATACACATTCTCCTGAAATGATCCCTGGTGCCTCTAGCCAGGCTCTTCTAGGAATCTAGACAAAGATGACCCATGACTTCATCCAGAGTCATTGCTTCCTGCGCTCAGGGGTGCCTGGGCTTTTCTGGCCACAACCATACACTAACAGGGTCAGAAGGGCTGAGATGCTGGGATTGAGCCATCTTTCTCTTTGTGAGTTGCTTTCTAAATAGCATGCATCCTGGTCACTATTTTCTAGAGACCTAAGCAGCAAAGTAAGGGACCCTGGGCCATTGACTCAGAGACCTGGAAGGCGAGCAGCTTGAAGCAGTGTAAAAAGCACTGGATAAAATCTGATTCTACCAAAAAACAGGCTATGAGAGTTACCTCACCTCCCTGAAAGGTAATACCTTTATCTGAAAAATGGGGATAATAATAGTACTCACCCGGAAGATTGACAGGAGGAATAGATGAGATTCTGCATGGACATAACAGCGCTTGGCATGATGTCTAGCAGTGAAGAAACATAAATGTGAGAATAATAACTTCCTTCTTCCTCTACTGTCTATTCCTTCTCTTATTTTAGTCCTGCCTGCCATTAGGTTTTCCCTATAGTTTTGTGTAAATAGCTAACCTCTCCACCTCTTTTTGTCTGTAGAAATGCTACTGGTTCTGAGTGGGTAGTTCGCGCCCCCTATAGGACATCATGGGAATGTATGTGAGTGATCTGGCTGTCATAGTGACCCACAAGGCTTTTATTGGGGGAAGAGGAGAAGGCAGGGGTGCTAGATATAATGCTTGGGAAACAAAAGATTACCCAACATCTGCACAGCTGCCTAATGCTCATTGCATTTATGTAGGCAAAGCCCTGCTTAAAATCATCTGAACCTGGAATCTGACTCCAGTTAACACATAAACACAAATAATTTTTGCATGTTTTTAATATATACTGAATTTTCTGGGAACATAGCTACCAAGTATATAAGATTTACCTATTTGTTATGAATAGGTGCAAGCATTTCATATGTCTTTCATGATGTTTTCTGGTGTAGCTGTGCTCCAGTACTTGTATATTGATTTATATATTGTCTTATTTTTAACTGTATTTCCTTTCTTCTCTGTATTACAGTTAGGGCATTATATTGATTATTTTTGGAATTATAAGTTTTTTAAGATTATTTTGTTTACAGATTTCATTTCAAGAGAGCTAAAGGCATATTTAAAATATTTTTATTGTATCTTTGAAAATATGAGAGAGCAAGAGATAGTGTGTGTGTGCACGCATGCACACACATGCTTACAAATTAGCTAGAAAAATCCTATGACAGACTTGAAATAAAAAGAAATGGTTTCATATCTCTTAGAAATGTCTTTTTACATAAGGATAAGTAGTAGAAGTCCAAATTTTTAACTGCATTCATTGTCAGAGAAATGAGGTGTTTTGATGTTTCCCCTGTCCCTTTTAGAAAATATATAATCCTAAAAGAGCCTGAAACAGTTTCCATTGTCATATTTTTTCATTTTTGCCATCTCTATTTTTTCACTCCTCCCACCTGTACACATATATATTTAAAACATCCCCATATAGACTTTTAAAGAAAGAAAAGCCAGCCAGGCTCCCCACTCTTTACTAAGTTTGTTTTGATTGTTTTGTGGCCTATGCCTGTACCTCCACCTGGGTCACACTGGCTCTGGGAGCTGTGGGCAGGTCCAAGGGAAAGTCAAGGAAGTAATGAGGCTCCTTGTGGGGGCAACTTGGAGGCCAAGTTGGGTGGGTGAAGTCCACCTACCAGAGGCTTCCTGCCTCGAGCCTGGGCCTCTACCTGTCCTGAAACCTGAGGGCTCTCCAGTTGGACCACGAGGGTCTGACATCCAGGAGGGTCCCCAGGAGACAGCAACTGTCGCTAGGGAACACGCTGCCCAGCACTGACTGTACTGAGCAGCAATGCTGTACTCCCATTGGGTTGATGCCATGGATAGCTGCAGAACTGACCACAGCACCTAAAAGGCAAACACGTACTGTGAATGTGCCAGTGGTCAGATGCTGCCTGGGTGGTCATGTATGGACTGGCAGTAAGCTTTTGGCCCCTAACACTCCCTGCATTGGCAATTTCTCAAGGCTTTCATCTAGGGTAGCTGGTGTGTGATTTCCTTCTCATTTGTTCTTCCTATCTGGAAACTAGTTGAAGTCTTTTCTATGATGTTGATATAGTTACAGCAAATCTGAATGCTTACTACTAAGTTTTATAGTTCTGCTTAGTTCAAAAGTAACACAGCCTCATAAGATAAGTTTGAAACAGGTAGAAAAATTGAAAGATGAAAATCACTACCCATTGTCTCAGCCCACAAATAGCTACTGTCAGCATTTTGGTTTATTTCCTTTCAGTCCTTTCTGTGTTTGTGAAATTTTATTATATAAATAATTTATGTCCAATATAGATAAAGATGGAAAACTGAAAAATTATAATGTTAAGAAAAAAATAACCTATCTCACCAGTTGGAAATTTCCAGTCTGAAGTTGGGCATATCTGGGTTCTAGTCCCAGTTGGAGATGCTTTAATATTCTGGTGATTTTCTTCTTGTCTTTTTTCTATAGACACATAATAAGATTGGGAAAGATTGTGTATATAAGTTTGTATCCTTATTCACCAATGTATATCAATTAATGTATATCAATGTATATCAGTTTGCTAATGAATATCAATTAAATGAAAATCTATTACATGATATATCTATTTATATCTATTGACACATTAATAGATACCAGTGCATATCTATTTAATGAGTACTATGTAAGAGAGGATGTCCTTAAACAGAAAATTTAATTTAGACATCAAATTACTTTGTCAAAAGGTATATCAGTTTATATTCTGATACGTAGTATACTGGCCTGCCCATTTGCCACATCTTCACTAATACTGGTATTATCTTTAAAATAGAATCTTGGCTAATATGAACAGTGAAAGTGGCATATTATTATCTATTAAATTTTGATTGTTATGAGATTGAGCATGTTTTTGTATATTTACTGGTCTTTGTGTTTCATCTTTTCTGATTTCCTATTCATATTCTTTGCTTAGTTTTCCACTGAGGTATTTGCCTTTTTATTGATTTATAGGAGATTTTGTTTTGTTTTAATTCAGAAAAGGTAGTATTGCTCCAGTGGTCACAGAGCTTTGGGGTCAGACAGACGTGGGTTTGAATCCTGGCTTTCCTACTTGCGAGCCCAGGGATTTCAGGCAATTTATCTGACCCCTCTCGGAATTAATTAGTTCTTCTTTGAGAACTAAACGAAACAGCACTGGCTAGCATGAAATAAAATTCTGGTGTGTGTTTTCTGCCACTAGTTTTTGTGTTGTTATTTTTGTGGTGATTCCTGTAGTGAGTATTTTCTCAGAAACTGGCCTTGAGCTATACAGCTCGTGCCTGTTCAGACACACAGACACATGATACTCACTATATACAGAGCTTGGAAAAATGAAACTGAAATCACTGAAGTGTGTGTGTTTTTTTTCTTAAATTCCTCTTGCCAAAGGAGACAAATGAAGGAAAAAAACAAGCTGATTACATTTTCGTTAAGAGGAACCTGTAGGGTTATTTCTGGGGTCAGGTAGGATACATTCAGACCAACATCTTAGATCTAGGGCCGGGAGGATCCCGAGACTCATTACAGATTACATCATCTTCCTCCAAGTGCGCTTGCCAGGCAAATGGACAAGTGCATTGTAGAAAGATTTTCAGTGGTTCACGTTTGAACAGAAAGGATCACCTGGCTAACTTTAGTTAACCTATTGAACAGATCTGCCATTCCCCCAGCACGCAGGTTATTCATGTCCTCATTACTGGTTTTTGACATCCTAGCACCTTAGGCGGGAGGAGGGATGGGTATGAGCCTGCCCTGCCCTCTTTCTCCTACTTGGGACGGAGCTGTTGCTTTTATTTGCTGAGTCACTGAAGCAACAGAGCATGTGCAAAGTCCCGGCCCGGAGTTGGGCATATCTGGGTTCCAGTCCTTATTCTAGCCCTTCCCAGCCCTGTGATCTTGGACAAGTTGCCTTACCTCTAAGCCTTGGTGTCATCTTCTCCATGATGCCAGTGCCTCCCCCAAAAATGTTGTGAGGACCAAATGAGACATGTCAGGGCTGGGGCCACCCTAGGCATGTGTTTGATGCTCAATAAATGGAATGTGGTCACTGTTCAGAGAGGCAGGGGTGGCAGGTGGCTGCTCTGTTTCACCTCTACTCACAGCAGCAGGGCCTGTGGTGTCACCTAGACTTCTCATAGGCATTCTACACTGAACATGTCCTAAGCCAGCGGCTCCTCTCTGGATAAGTGGATAGTGTACAGGTACCTCTTCCTCCAGCTGTCACACGGGGCATGTGCCTGGCAAGTAGTTTTGTACCTCTAGTTGCCCCTTGGCTGGGGGCCTTTGTGCAGTTCATGACTGGGAGTCACCCCTGGTCATGACCATCAGGAAACCTATTGGTATTCCTTTAGAGCATACCAAGAATCACCTTCTCAGAATATACCAAGAGTTAACTTTTTGTCACCCTGCCATGGACACTCTCAGCCCGACTCCTCTTACACCTCACTTCCCGTTGATCAGCACAGCCCCTGGAAATAATGTCTAGAATCCAGCTGCTTCTCATCACCTCCACACCTAATACCAAGGGCTGAGTCACAGCATCTCTTCCCCAGACTGTTGTAGCTGTCTTCTAACTCAGCTTCCTGCCCTGCCTTTACACACACACAGAGTGTCTTCTTGCCACTGCAGCCAGACTTCAAACCTAAGAGGGATCATGTCACTCCCCATTTTACTCAGAGTCAGGGCAAGATCCTTACTGGGGTCTGCAGGCCTGGCCCTCTGCACCCCCGCCTTCCTTAGCTGTAGCCCCCCGCAAGTCACTGGTCCTCTAGCACTGAGTGGCTCCCTGCGGCCCTGTGCACCAGCTGTTCTCTGCCTGAAACACCTCTGTTGCCTCTCACCACCTCCCATCCAGCCTCTTTGGGGCCTTCCTGACTGCCTTTCTCCCCCAGTCTACCTCCTTCCCATCTCTGACTTTCCTCCCGAGCACTTACCACCATCCAGCACCTGACGTAACTTACTCGTTTTGCTTGCCTTCCTCACCAGAAGGTGTACCAGATGAGGACAAGGATTCTTGTGTCCTTATCCCCGTCCCCAGCACTGCCATGGAGAACAGTGCCTGGCACTTGGATGCCCTCAGTAAATATTTGTTGAGAGATTAATGAGTGATCGTGGGCCAGCACACCAACAGTGTCTTCGTTATTACAGAATTGTTCCGAATTGAAATTTGGCTGCTACATGCAGTTTGTGGTAGAAATTCACGCAAATTACCAATTCTTTCACTGAAGAAATTACCTAACATATGTGGGTTCTCAATAAACTCTGTTGGATTGCCTCAAGGCTTTGGGGCAGTGGTAGCCATCTGAGGGCTCCTTGCCAGTAAGCCAAACCCTGTGCTGGGTGGGACATAACAGATGCCGCAGCACCCTTAGCCAATACTACTGTGTCACCCCAGAATCCCTGAGGCAGCCCACCCCTCAGCAGCAGCTGTCACCCTGCTGGGTTCCCCTTCCCCTCCTGTGGGCTCCATCTCTCTAGGGAAATCGTTGTCCTTGCTTTCTCCATCTTATCCTCCTGAGCAACTTCAAAATTCTGCTATTCATCTCGCACTGACCTAACTTTCTCATTACCCTAGTTCAAGCTTTTCACAGGAAGAGTTGTCTCTATTTTATATTAAAACCAAGGGGTTGGACTCTTAAAACTCCATTCACTTTTCAAATTCCTTTGAGTCCTCAGTGCTTTCTGCTATAAAATGCTGCCCTGTGGGATGCCTTCCAGACCTACCCCCAGGGCACTCGTAGCCCTCCCTGCAGCTGCCCTCCTCAGCTCCCTCCTTGTTCCCACAGGTCACTGTCCTGGATCTCTCCAGCTTTAAGTTCCTTCATGTCCTCTTGCCACCCCTGCTTTCACCATCTCTGAGTTCCTGCCTCTTCAAAATTTCAACCTGAGTTTGCATCTCCTGAGCTCACTTTTCCCAGCCTTCTTCTCCCCTTTCAACCAGCACGAGGCCATCCACTTCCATGGCCATAGTGGACACCACAGAGCATGCTAGGTGTTTTCTTACATTCAACTCATTTGGTCTGCACAACAACCCAGTGCAGGGAATCCCCCTCTTTACAGATGAGGCATCTGTAGCTCCTGGAGGTCACCTAACTTGCCCAGGACATGCAGCTAGTAAGTGGCAGGGCTAGGATTGGAACCCAAGAGGCCCTGCACTGACCACCATCCTGTGCTGCCTCTCCCTGTGCACCCAGAATCCCCTTACTCTGTTGTCCACACCCACCTTCTCCTGCCCATCTGGTACCTGGGGGAGAACCCTCAGCCTCTTCCTCTGCTGCCACTTGCTTCCTCTTCTGCCAGGAGGGTCCCACCCCTGGCTGGCCTGCTCTGGAGACATTCCAGCTACCCGGCCTCGCTGGGAGGCTCTACTGCTCTGCAGGTTTCCCACGTCATGTATCCCTTCCTGCCTGTCCTGGGGTCCTACCACCCCGCTTTGTAGTTGGCCTTGCTCTTTTCTGTGGTGAAAGGTACAGGCCATTCCGTCCAAGATCCTATAATATTCCTTTTCTCTGCTGCTGAACGTTGTTCCCATTTCCCCCACATTCTTGAAAAAGGATGTGGCTTTCTGCTCTGCATCTCGGCCTGCCTCGAGTCCACCCTTTCTTGAAAAACAGCCTGGCCCGTCCTGTCTTGTTGGTATCCCCTAAGCCCTAGCCAGAAACACAAGCCGCTTTCAGGTGCTCCATCCTAACTCCGCCCTCCCTCACACCGGTCTCTCTCCCTTTGCCACCAAATAACAGCAGTGCTTTCTTTTGTTTCCTTTAGAACAAGATACAGATGTTTTCCAGAATTTTCTTCAACTTCAGGCAGTTTTTTGGTGGAAGGAGTGTTCCTCCCCTGAGTCTGTAGAACCAGGCTCTCTCCTCTTAACTGTAGCAATAAAAGACAAAGACAAGCAAGATAACAATGAAGAGAAATAGGAGCCAGGCTGATGCGCCTTCACTTAGCTGGTCCTTGAGCATGACTTGTTGAACCTTCTTGGTTCCATCAGGGATTGTACCCTGTGCCCTCTTTGAACACAGGGGCATGTCGAGGCCAAGGGTCAGGAAGAGAGCTTTGGCCTCACCAGCCTGCTCCCCAGAGTAAAAGTGGCAGGGCAGGAGGGGTATGGCAAATAGCACATATCGCCCCCGGCCTTGCTCGCAGATGTTGGGTGCTGGGGTGCAGAGGAGAACAAGGCCTGGACCCTGCCTGGGGAGAGGTAGCACCTGAGAGCTCTCTTTGTGGCTTCAGATCCCATGTTATTCTCCAGGTAACGCAGACCATCCCTGGGGTCTGGGCTGGGAGAAAACCCTTAGAAAAAGGCCTGGTTCTAGGGCAGGCCGTAGGCTGAATGCGTGGGGTCTGCAAGAGGGACGGAGGACAGTGCTAGGTCAGTGAGCACGCACTGGGCAGAGGAAGTGGTCAGAGACCACTCATAAAAAAAAGTAGGACATGAACCTCAGTGTCTGGGTTGCTTTCAGAGGAGCCAAGAGGCTGGGAAATAAGCACCTTCTGGTGAGGAAATCAGCAAGGGGAGGGGAGGACCACACAGGAGGGAGCTCAATCCTGAATGGCTTTGCAGAGCACGGTTGCTCTAGTGTGCCCCCATGGAACCCTTGGCTGTTAGATGTGAGGTGGTAAATGGTGTGTGGTTGCATTCACCGGGGACTCAGACTCCACTGCCCTTGCACATTCACCCTCCACAGGGCCATGTTTAAAGGTCCAAGAAGCCCTAACTATTCTCCAAGAAAATCCTAACTATTAAACCTAGCATTCCAGATACTTTTTTGGCCCCTGATTTTTCCCCCATATAACATCATTACAGTGCTGTGGAATTAGTGTTCCATGGTAGAACTTTGGGAAGTGCTTTTTGAAGAATTTGTAAATCCCTGCAGCCTCTGGACTGTGCCCATTTCTTAGTTTGCATGGAGGCTGTGCTGTACAGTGAAAGGAGTATGGGCTTGAGATGGGACTAGCCTGTGTTTAAATCTGCCTTCCCATTATACAAAATCACTGGTCTTCAGGCTTAAACTCAAACTTTCCTTATCTGTAAGATAGGAGATGAAACATTAGCTCGTTGTCTTATGAGGCTATTGTCATGGTTAATGGGAAGATAATAATGACACTTACAGAGGGCTTGTTATGCTCCAGACACCATTCTGAACACTTTATATATCCTACTTAATCTTCACCACAACTGTGAGGCAGGTAATGTTATCATCCTTCTCCTAAAAGTCAGGAGACCAATGACACATACAGGCTATGTGTTGTGCCCAGCGTCACATAGTGGTAAATGTGGGAGCTAAGATTTGAACCTTAGGTACTCATACATGATGGGGTCAGGGTTTGAAACTTGACTGCCATCTCCCATCAGAGATCATGCTCTGAATCGCTGTGTTATAAAGGGTTTAGAACAGTAAAAGCACTAAGTGGTATCAGTTCCCTTTTCAGATGATTTGTGGTTGTGTTAAAGGGATTGATGGTTCCTGGGACTCCAAGTCATTCTGCAGTTGTTATAATCAGCCCTATTGAAAGAGTAACCTCCTCAATCTGCTTGCCCACTCAGATGCTCCCATTGTGACCATTCCATTTGCTCTGCTGCCTCATCCTGGGCCACTTCAGTTTGGGCGGCTGCTCAGCGGTCAGGTGGATTTGGGCCACTTCCCACAGTCATCTCATTCGTGGCCTGTACCTCCATATCCAGGACCAAGAGATCCCCCAGGATGCCCAGTGGGGTGGTAGCTTGTTCTTTTCCTACACCTCAGTGATGGACTTGGTAAAGGGTTAAGAAGACACCCCTTTTATCATTCAGCAAACCGAGTTCACCTTTACTGAGCTAGGGGCATACGCTGGGGGAACTAGCCCTGTTAGACCTCTGAATCCCTCTACCAACCCTCAGTAGCTGCCTGGGAGACTGGGATTCTGTGGACTCTCCTCTGTCAACGATATTGGCGGTCTTTTCCACAAAGACCAGCCTTGTTTGGATTCACAAAGTGCCCCAGATTTACAAATCTTGTCCCTTGCGGGATCCTCTCAAGTGATCATCCAAGCCCCGTAGCTCCAAATGCCATCTCCTTGATTGATGTTTAATTTGGGGATCCGCTACCAGTTGAATTTGAGTACCCAAGGACCACAGATGGGCCCGTCACACCCTGACCCCAACAACCAGTACCTTTCATACTGAAGTACCCCTGCATATATGCTGTCCTCTGCTCAGGACATTCTCCCAACCATTCAGGCCACCCGACAAACCCCTGCAACACCTGGTAAGTCTCACCTCTTCCCTGGCCCCTTCTCCTTTTATTAACAGCTCCTCAGCACCCCGCTCACCACCCCCTACACACCCAAGCCAACAAGCAAATCATTTTTTCCTCAATTCTGCTCTTGTACTTTACCTATATCCCACAGCTACCAAAAAAAGAAAAAGCACGCCTTCCTCAAGACACTTGACTGCCACCTGCTGGAGAGTTGTCATCATGGCACAACAAATCTCTGCTGCTTCTAAACCCGCAGGCACCTCCGGAGTCGGACGGTGCATTGCTTGTACAGCTGTAAACATGGCCTGCCTGTTGAATTGGTCATGCTGTCATGTACTTATTAAAACACTTCTCTCTCTAACTGGACTGAGGACATCTTGAACATAAGGACTGCTGATTTCTGTCTTCGTCCCCATTGTGGCTTCTGTTAGGGACTGGAGAAATACTTATTGAATGATCCTTGTGCAAACACCTGTTACCTTAGGTTCAGGGCATCTGCTCTCTTTCCGTGAAGGTTCTCTAAATCTATCTGTTGCAAACCAAGGCTAATAAATTCCCCACAGGCTGTCAGAGTAACCATGGAGATTGGACAGGACTTGCGGTGGGGACAGGGGCACTGCCCTCTGAACAGATCAGAGCAGGAACAGGTCAGGCAATTCAGCATTCATTCCCACCACAGACATTGGGGCAGACACTGTGTAGTGGAGAGTGGGGCCAGGGGCCATCTGCCGTGGCTGTTTGGGCCAAGGAAGGAGAGCAGTACTTCTGGAGCGTGTGCTGTGCTCGTGGCCAGCTCCGTGTATGCAGGGGTGGCAACTCAAGCACCCCTGCTGGGGATTTGGACTTTTGTGGAGAAGTAGATCAGTAAGCACACGGGTACCAGATAGGGTCATCAAGGGTGTTGATTCACAATTGTCACTGTTTTCCTAAGCTTGCCACATCATGCAAGGCTGCTACCCAAGTGACATTCTTGGGCTTCACCAAGTGTCTTCACCGAGCTCCACCCAGCTGTCACACGATGAGTAATACTGTGGGCCAGATGGAGAGGAAGGCTTTCACTGGGGTTCCGTCTTAAAAGGGGGGAAGTCCTCTATTCTTTTACAACACTTGTTTTCCCCAAGCCATTCAGCATAGCATTACTCAAGTCCCATAGAGAGAACCTTCCAACAGATAGCTCTCCTTGCTCAGGCCTGTCCCCTGATATGCTTCCAGGTCCTAAAAGAGTGAGAACTCAGCATTCCCTCTCTGCCCTGGCTGCCAGGGAGCTCAGAGATAACTTGTTTGCTCAGTTCCGGTAGCTTTCCTGACCCAGGATTTCTTTTTCTTGTCAAATTCGCCCTCATTCCTTTCCAAGGAATGTTTGCTTCTTGTGTTTTGTCTGTCTGTGTCACTTTTGTCTGTATTTTACTTTTTGGGGGTGGTTTTTGGGGGCAGGATTGGCAGCAGGGTGGTAGTCAGAAGCACCAGCAGTGAAACTGGACACACCTGGGTTTCATCCCCACTTGCTAGCTGTGACATTTTAAGTAAGATAAGTTGCCTCTTCAGTTTTTGGCTCCTTGCCTTGAAAATTGGGATAATGATCACAATGAATGGATAGGTTATTGTGAAGATTAAACTTGTTTATTTTAAATGCCCTTGTTTCCTGTTCCTGCTCCTGGATCAGACTTGATCTGTGGCTGCGGAATCCTAGTCTTCATTTCCTTCTTCCAGCCCCTGTTAATCAGCATACAATGGGTTGTACAATAGTAGTGATTAGGGGACCAATCATCCCAGTTGTCTGGGACAGAGGGGTTTCCTGGGATGCAGGACTTTCCGTGCTGAAATGGGAAGGTCCCGGGCAAATGGATGAGTTGGTCACCCTGGTAATAAACCACCTCAACATCTCAGTGGCTTACAGTAGCAAAGGTTTATTCTTCCTTATGCTACTGTCCATCCACCCTGGCTAAAGGAGGTGATTCTAGCCGGGAAATTGACAGTCTTAGAGCATAGACAGAGGAACACATGTTAAAGCTTCTTTAGAAAGTTGTGGCCGTCCCTTCTGCTTGGTCACGGCCACTTCTTCATTGGTCAGGGCCAGTCACATGGCCAGGCCTGCCACCAGGCTGTCAGTGCAGAACCTTCCCACTAGGTGCAGCAGCTCAGAGTCTGGAACATTGATCCATTCTGCCAGGCTCGCCCTTCTCTTCTTTTGCATTTTAGGGTGCTGGAGCAGGGACCACGGAAAGGAGGGAGTCACCTGGTCTGGATTGGGGGTCTTGGATGTGGTCATCTTCCTGTAGATAGTGGGTATGGGTTTCTTAAGGGGCGGTGTTCAGCCTCACCCCGCTCTGCTCAGAGGAGGAGCTGTGTCTCCTTTGGGCACCTTCTAGTGGCTGACGCCCTGGTCCTTCTCAGCTGCCAAGACCTCTGTTTGCAGGGCAGGCTGGGCTGTGCCTTCTCTTCCACCTTCCTTGGTCCTTCCTATGGAGTCTCCGAGATCCTTTCCCCATGCTCCTCGGTGGAATGGAGGGTGCCCTCACATTCTTCCAAGGCATCCTACACAAGTCCCTCCATTGCCCTGCTCTCTCCTGCAGTCCAGTAAGCCTCCATCCCACCTTTGGGACTATCTAGCTCGGAAGTGGGCACACCTGCAGCCCTTGACTCCAGGACCACAGACCAGTCTCTCCCCAGAGCATTCTCACCACATGCCATGTGGATGGCCAGGTCAGGGTGGACCTCAGAGCCCACCTTTGGCAAGGGTGCCCTCTCAAAGGCACCTCTGTTGGATCCCTTTTGGAAGTAGTTAGCCCAGAAAGAGGCTTTCTTTTTTTATCTTTTGTTGTTTTATTTATTGTTCTTACATCTAAGAACACCTTCTTGGGCAGAAAACAGTTTTCCAAAAATAATGTTAATGAAGTGTCACAACTCGTTTAGCTTCCTTACTTTGTCTAAGCATATGAGAGGCTTTTTGAGGCTGGACGTGGTGACTCCGGCCCATAATCCCAACACTTAGGGAGGGTGATTTAGGGGGATTGCTTGAGCCCAGGAGTCTGGGCAACATAGTGAGACCTTGTCTACTAAAATTTAAAAATTAGCTGCGTATGTGGCACATGCCTGTAGTCCCGGTTACTTGGGAGGCTGAGGTGGGAGGATCATTTGAGGCCAGGAGTTCTAGGTTGCAGTGAGCTATGATCACACCACTGCACCCCAGCCTGGGCAACAGGGTGCGAACCTGTCCCCCCAAAAAAAGGCTCTTTTGATTTTTGTTTTGCAAAAGTACCAAAATCTATATTAGCATTTATTATTCTTATTTCTATAAAGTAAATTTGAGTATTGGGAAAATTGATCAAAATACAGAATTTCATATGGAGTTTAGTACTGAAATTTGGATCCTTCATCTAAATTTCAGGGAAGTCAGGGCTGGGAATGGTGACTCACGCCTGTAATCTCAGCGCTTTGAGAGGCTGAGATGGGAAGATTGCTTGAGCCCAGTACTTCGAGACCAGCCTGGCCAACATGGCAAAGCCTCCTCTCTACAAAAAATATAAAAACTAGCCGGACGTAGTGGTGGTGGACACCTGTAGTCTCAGCTACATGGGAAGCTGAGGCAGGAGGATAGTTTGAGCCCAGGAGACAGAGATTTCAGTGATCCGAGATCATGGCGTTACACTCCAGCCTTGGCGACAGAGCAAGACTGTCTCAAAAAATAATTAAATAAATAAGTAAATTTCAGGGAACTCAGAGAACGAGAAAGGCTGTTTCTTTCATTTAGCATTTGTTGAGTACCACCAGGAGTGGGGATGAGACCGGGCACAGGAGACGCCTATAAATAAGGCCCTACCTGCGTGAAGCTTATGGGAGGTGGAGGAGACAGGCCTGCAAGCAGAAAATGGCCACAGGGCGTGAAGGAGCCGGGGCAGGAGCAGCTGCAGGAGAGCCAGGGAGAGAGGATACAGCTGTGAAGCCTTCTCCAGGAGGTGAGCCCGCATGCACAGGAAAGAAAAGCAGGTGTTCATCAGGTGACAGGGTGGTTGAAGGGAGCCACACCTGCAAGAAACGTGGACCCAGCAGAGGCAGAGTGCTTCTGGGAACTCTCGTCTTTGAGTCTGTCAGGGGCTTGGGGCAGCAGATGGAAGGGTTGGGCTGAAGACTAAGCAAGGTCTGATGTTTCTTGCTGGGGGGTTTTGAAACTTGTCTAGAAGACTTAGGGGGAGGAGTGAAGCTTTTGTAGTGGTCTGAGCAAGGGGGTGTCCTACCTCTGACCACAGTAGGGAGGGGATGAGGCTGGCAAGGACAGCAGACTGAACTGAGGCAGTGACAAGGAGCTGGAGGGAAGTGGCTGGGCCCATCCCTTAGAGGGCTGTGTGGGGGCTGTGGGGTGTGGGAGGGAGAGAGGAAGGAAGCCCAGGGTAGGTTCTGGGTTGCTAATTTGGGGGCTGGGAGGATAGCGTGTGACCTAAACAGAGAATCAGATTTAGATGGAATTACGTATACTAAGCCTGGGGATTTCACATCCATTTGCTGCTGCTTTACCAGTTGAGGCTCAAGGACGAGAAGCCCAAAATTTCTGGTCATATTATTTGCACGTGCCCAGACTGAGGTTGACAGCATCTGACACAGTGAGGGTTCCTGAATCAGACTGCAACGGGGAATGAATGCCCTGGGATGCTGGAAATAGTTCTATTCGTAGATATTCATTTGGTGATCTCTATAATGGTCAAGGCAGAGATACATACCCCAAAGACTGCAAGAATTAGCCAGTGGAATTTGAAATGCCAAAATTTTTGCTTCAGAAAGGTCAGGAAAGCCCTGTTTAAAATCTAAATTTTGTCATCTCAAGGAAGTGCAAGGATGGATTAGGGGAATGTGGGGTGACCCTTTTCTTCCTTTCAGAGCCAGTTCCTGCCAGACACAGGAATTCTCCACTTGAGTCACAGAGTGGACAGGAGACCCCTCAGTCCTGTCAGTAAGCTGGGAGGGAGCATTGCCACGTGGCTACCATGAACCCCATTTCAGAATTTCTCTCTTAACTTTATGTGTGCCCAGATGCACTTGAGATGCACTGATGTTTTCTTTAGACCGTGGAGCTCACTTCAGCAGTTAGTTTCAGATGTTGGCTCTGCTGGCATTATGTTTCGACTTAATGTTTTCTGAAGACATGTTTTCTGTTGTTTTTCATTGTTCTTCTTGTCTGGCTTCAGGCCACTGCCTTCAACCTAGCAAGAGCTGAGTGGTGTCTTCAGCAGTGAGGTAGCTTCTGGAGGCCGCCACCGTCTTGCTGTGTGACTTTGGCTAATTTCTTCACCTCTCTGTGCCTCAGCCTCCTCTTCTGTAAAATGGAGAACACAGGAATGCCTACCTCATAGAGTTACTGTCAGGTTTCAGTGAGTTAATCTACATGAAACAATAAGGATAGAGGCTGACACAAAATCACACTCAACAGGTTTTCACAATTATGATTACTTGACCCAGTAGAAGAAATAAAAAAACACAACTGACTTCCTTCTAAGGACATGCCCAAGAATCCAGTTTTAGTAACTCTGAAGGCATTGTTTTTCACAGAAAATACCTCCTGCCAGATTTTTTCATGTGTTTGCAGCTTAGCTTTAACAAGGAGCTGAAGGCCGGCCAGGCAGCAAGGGGTGGTGAGTGCTGGTAGCGTGTGAGGAGCACGCCCAGCCTTCCTCCCTGTAATTAGGAGTCTGAACCATCTCCACCATCTCTGTTAGCTAATAAGAGATTTTTATGTTTACTTACCTCAAAGTGACCTGTCTGGGTTTTCTTTTCTTGTGGCCCCCACTGTAGGTTTTTGGAAGAAGCTGACTGCCTGAAAAGAAATTACAAAACATGAAAATCGCTTTGAGGTGACCAACAAGTCCAGAGGCCCCTAACTCCTCCCAAGCTGGATCTGGGGTATAAGCGCTGTAACTTCAGGTAACAAAGAAGTATCCCCTCTCCTGCCCCCGGCAACTGATAATTACTGATAGCTTGCATGGCAGTTCTTCCTTTAGGAAGTGCAGTTTCTTCCGGGAACTCTGAAACTTGGGGTATTCCACCTCATGTAGTTGTTTGGCTGGTCAAAAAAGGGAGTAGGGGATTCTGGAGGTACTTCATGTCTGCCATCTGGCCCACGGGGGCCAGGGCTCACCAAGACCCTAAGGGCAGGGCTCCGTACTCATTTCTTGGCCCTGCTTCTGTGAATGTTAATGACAAAATAACAGCAATGGCACCCACCCAACAAGGTCTTTCATGTGATTAAATAATCATGAAATACTCCTTGAAGGATACATCAGAGAGAATAGCTAGGAAATGTTTGCAAATAAAGAGCAGCAAGAGAGGAACTGTTTGTTCTGCTAGCTATTCAAATGTATTGTAAGGCACATTCATCAAAACAGTATGGTACTGTGATGGAAATAACTAGATCAAAGGAACAGAATGGAGAGTCCAGAAATAGGTGATAAATCAATAAAGGTGTATTTCACATTAGGGGCAATGGGATGGATGAGCTAGCAAATGGTGTTAGAAAAAATTTTCTATCCGTTAGAGGGATATAAGAAATTCCTAAGCTTAGGTAATGTACCAAAATGATTTCCAAATAGCATTAAATTTAAAAATCATTAAATTCTTAGTAAAAAAAGAGAATACTTACATTATTTGGGGTAATAAAAGGCTTTTAAAACACGTCACTTTTGGTGTCACATACAAATATTGTAAACAAAGTTAAAAAACAAAAGGATGAGCTGGGCGTGGTGGCTCACGCCTGTAATCCCAGCATTTTGGGAGACTGAAGCAGGTGGATCATGAGGTCAGGAGATGGAGACCATCCTGGCAAACATGGCGAAACCCCATCTCTACTAAAAATACAAAACTTAGCCAGGCATCGTGGTGGGCGCCTGTCATCTCAGCCACTCGGGAAGCCGAGGCAGGAGAATCGCTTAAACCCGGCCGGTGAAGGTTGCAGTGAGTCAAGATTGCACCATTGCACTCCAGCCTGCGGACAGAGCGAGACTCTGTCTGAAAAAAAAAAAAAGTGGAAAATGTGTTTACAACATCAATGATGAACAAAGATTTAATATTCTTAGTATGCAAATTCGTTCATTCAATATCTATGTATTGAGCACTTGGTATGTGCTAGGAAGTATTCTGGGCACTAAGGGCACAAGCAGTAAATATGTCCCTGCTCTCCAAGTACTTAGACCCTGATGGAGAGAACAGCCAGTAAATATGGTAGATTATTGTAGGTCACATTTTGATAAGGGCTAAGGACAAAACATTAAGCAGGGGACTGGGTTAGGGAGGCTTGGCAGAGTTTGCATTATATGGACATTCAAGGGAGCTTCACTGATGAAATGACATGGAAGTCGTTGAATGTTGAGCTGATAGCAGATTTGCTGTTTTTGGAATGTTGAGCTGATAGGATTTGATGATGGATTGAATGCAGGTTTTGAAAGAAAGGAGTTTGGGGTCTGGCAAGAAGAAGAATTGACATAGGAATGACTCAGAGATTTGGCTTGGAGAGAATTAGAGTTTTGGTTATGGATATTTCAGTTTGACATCTCTCTTGTATATTCAAGTGAGGATGTCAAGGAGGTGATTGGATATAAAAATCTGTAATTCAGGGTGACATCTAGGCTGGAGTATAAATCTGGGAGTTGTCACAGTGTTGATAATATTTGAAAGAATGACACTAACTAGAGCCCCTAGAGAGCGTGCATAGACAGAGAAGAGGGCCCAGGACATCCATGGGACCCTCTCTTTAGAGTTGAGGGAGATAAGGAGGAGCCAGCCAAAGAAAGCAAAATGGAGTGACCACTGAAATGAAAGGAGTCCACAAGAAAGGGGATCTCCCAAGCCAAAAGGCAGTGAGAAGGGTGAGATCAGCTCTACCGGATGCGCTGATGGGCAAGGAGAGAGGGCGTGGAGAACTGGCCATTGGATCTAGCACTGGGGAGGTCACTGGTCAACCCAGCAAGGGCTGTTTCCTGGGAATGATGGGGAGAGAACCTGATTGTAGTTGGATTATTGAGAATAAGAGGAAAAGAACTGGAGACAGAGAAATGGGACAATAGCCGGAGGAGGATGATATTCAAATAAGTTTATTTTTCCCAAGATGGGAGTTACATAACTCCTGTTTTTACCCAAATGGAAATTATTCAGTAGTGTAGGGAGAATGGATGGTGCAGGATTGGGCTGGGGTGAGGGTTCTGAAATGGTGGTCTCAAGGAGGTGGGAGAGGTAGAATCCAGCAATGAGCTGGGGAGGGGGTCCTAAGCAGGAGCATCTAGGGAGATGGTGGGTGTGCACCTATCTGCCTCTTTTCTCAGTTCACTAAGAAGCAGAGTCATCAGCAAAGGGTGGAGACTGAGGAGGTGTTGGAAGTTTGAGGAGAGAGGACAAAGCATGAAGTCCTTCATAGCAGAATGGTAAAATAAATGGCCAGGGAATGAAGGATGGCTGGGCGGCATTCAGGCTTCTGAGGGGTATGTTTTCTCTAGCTATGTCCCATTACACAGGTGAACATGGGGTATGAGGCCATTGTGGTAGAAAAACAGAACATGGACAGGCACAAGGGAAGACAGAGAAATGCCTGTAATCAGAACAGCACCATCAGTAAACTGAAGAATACAAGTAAAAACAGTGAGGTTTTCTTTTTTTCTTTTCAGACTGGCAAGAGCTCCCATTGGAGTTAGAAATTATTGTCGCTTTTCTGGAGCACAGTGTTACAGTATGTTCCAGAATACAATGTGTGTCCCCTTTTGACCTGTCAGTCCCACTTCTAGAAATTTATTCCAAGAAATAATCGCTAAAATGTAAGGCGATATACACAAAGATGTTCACACAGCAGTGCTTATCAAAGTGAAAAATTGGCAATCATCTAACCAGGAGGCAACTGATTCACTTACCTGTCAGCATAACAGTGATAGTGGGACACAGTAGCTCACACTCACCTCCTGTTTCAAGGGCCGGTTTTGCAGATGAGGGAACTTGGATCCAGAGGGGGATAGTGACAGCTCCAGTCCTACTGCATGGAGCTCAGATCCCTTGGCTGTAGGCAGGCACCCTGCCCAACCTCTCCAACTGGGCTTGGAGTCAGAATCCCTCGCAAGGAACTTAGCCCCTTTTCGAGGGCCGGTTTACTTAATGTTTTTAAAATACTAGTTCTCAAAATGTTTTGCAAATTTGTTTACAGTGTCTTCATTTCATCATTTGTGGCTTTCCTTGCAAAGGATGCTGACAGTGGGGGAACAACAGGCAGACTGCCTGGGCTAGTGGTAGAGACATGTTTTCCTGATTCCCAAGTAAGACTTACAGTGGAAGAAAGGCTATTTTCTGCTTTCTTACAGTGTTTACAAAAGTCATAACGTTTGTGAGAGTGATCTGGGTGCAACATCTGTCACCCCATTGATCACCAGGGTTGATTGGGCTGACCTGGCAGGCTAGGTGGGTGTCTCCTTCCTCTCTCACCACTCTGTGTGCATCCCTCCTGAAGTGGTTGTGCTCAAAGAGGATGACCATCCCTGATAGAGGAGGACCGGTCTTCGGTCAAGGGTATATGAGTAGCTGCGTTCTTCTGCTAAGACTTCCAAACAAGCTCTCAAAAAGTCATAACAGAAGTACAAATATAATAAAGAACTTACATTTATTTGTTTCCTTGATCATATGTTTATTGATTAGAAGAAAATAAAATTAGCTACCAGGCACGGTGGCTCACACTTGTAATCCCAGCACTTTGGGAGGCTGAGGCAGGTGGATCTCTTGAGGCCAGGAGTTCAAGACCAGCCTGGCCAACATGGTAAAACCCCATCTCTATTAAAAATACAAAAATTAGCCAGGTGTGGTGGTATACACCTTTAGTCCCAGCTTCCCAGCTGTTTGGGTGGGTGAGGCACGAGAATTCCTTGAACCTGGGAGGTGGAGGTTGCTGTGAGCTGAGATTGCACCACTGCACTCCAGTCTGGGTGACAGAGTGAGACTCTGTCTCAAAAAAAAATAAAATAAAGATAAAATTAGCTTTGCTGGTGGAGAAAAGGGAGGAAAAATAATTAGCAATTGATGTCAGAGAACATCTGGGATATCTGGTCCCCTCAGTGGGAATAGCCCTGAGTTGTCACTCCTGGAGCTTCTGGTTTTAGTTTAGTTTTTTGACACCACAGCACAGGGACCTAGGAGAAGCTGTTCAGCTTCTCTAGGCTTTTGTGTCTTCACCAGAAAAATGAGCAGGTGGGCTTAAATTACCTATGAAAACTCTTAAAATAAATATGATGCTCTTTCCATTCTACCACATGCCTGTTCTGGGTCCAGGGGTGTGAGAGATGTATCAGTGCTGCTGTAAACCAGCCCTAGGTCTCCCCCCTACCCCCGCAACCCCCCCCCGCCACTGCCAAACCCCCAGCCACCACCCTGGGTTCTCCACGTCTTTAGAGGGCTCATTGAAATAAACACGCCTTTGTGCCTCTTGCAACAATTCCAGATCAACCAATGGCAGACCAGAGAATGGACATTTCTTCAACCATCAGTGATTTCATGTCCCCGGGCCCCACCGACCTGCTCTCCAGCTCTCTTGGTACCAGTGGTGTGGATTGCAACCGCAAACGGAAAGGCAGCTCCACTGACTACCAGTAAGGCCTTTGGGGCATGTCTTCCTCTTGTTAAACTTGATGTCAGTTCTCGGGCATGGAACATCTATCAGCCAGCTCCTGTTGCTCCTGGAAAAGGGGATGGGAATAAAAAACCCAACTCTAGGTGGCTACCTAGCTGGTTTTTGGCTTTACCTTCCCCTGACTTGTAAGCAAGAAGGGAGCCTTCAGCACTGCTGAGGCATTTTACTTTCACATCCCATCCCCAAAATGTTGTACACCAAGAGGAAAAGAACAGTCTTAAGGCCAAGTTCTGCCTTTTACCCCTTTCTTCCTCTTCTTTCTTTGCTCCTTTGAGCAAGAGGGTTAAGTCTATGGGTGTCATCTCAGGGGGTTCAAAGAGAGCTTTGCCTGAGGGCCTCTCTGAGGAAGACAGCGAATGTCAGGTGCTTAATGAATGTTTGTGGAAGGAATGAGTGGAGGTCCTCTCTGAAAACAATTTAAGAACCTTGATATTGTCCTCAAACATTGTTTAAACTAGTATGAACTTGTTATATTAAATAGCATTTTTGTTTAGTTTTAGACTTGATGACTTTTCTTTTGAATAAGTAAATTTTCACACAGTCATCATTCTGTATATGTACAAACACCTAGGGAATAAGGCAGTGTAGAACGTTCAAAGGCACATTTTATTTTGCTGAGGCACCTGTGTGGAATCTTACCCAAATGTCCATTTAAGAGGTTTTCTTTTGTTGAATGAGGGAAAATCTCTGAGGCGGTATCCCCCCTACAGCAGATGTCCTTTCTGCTGAAGTTCACAGGTCGAATTTGGGGAGCACAATGGCTGGAGGTCAGATGCCCACTAGGAGATGCTATGATTAATATGTAAGTTATCCCAGATGATTGAGACAGCCAACACCCAGGGGCTGGAGAGCGGGTATGAGGGCTGTGAGGGTGTTCTTCCATAGCAGTAACTCCCCAGCAGAGAGACTGCGAGATGTTCACCACAAACCCTTTGTCTTGAGCAAGTGCTGAGGGAGCCACTGTTATGTTCTAAGGCCTCTGCCATCTACACCTGTGGTTTCCAGCCTGGTCACCACCCAAGACCCCTCAGATTTCCCTTGTGGACCCTGATTTGCTAATCTTCTGTAATTCATGGAGACTCGATTAATTAAGCAACCATAATCTCTTTCACTGTCATTTTAATTTAACTGAAGTCATCTGTGACTGTCAGGCAGAGCTTTTTCTCACCTGAGATGATCATCTGTCCTCAAGGAGCAGGGAGAATTCTAGACAAAAGGGAAGGAGGGAGTTTTTGCCCTTCCGTGGGGCCTGCATGATCTCCTCTAAACTTTAGAACTAGCTGGAGAAACCCTCTGCCTGTGAGGAACCCCAGGGCGTCTAATTGGGAACACTGTTCTAGAATCCCCATGATATGGTCCAGGGCTCCTAGAAACAGCCGTTTTTGCCCTTGGGATTACATTGTTTGAAGGGCATGATCTCTCCTTTCCTATGGGATAAAGGAAAAAGGAGACAGGCCCAAGTGGCAGTCTATGTTCTCCTAATAAATATATGGATTGGAGAAGGCCGTGAGGGGGATTTGGAACTCCTTCCTCTGGGGATTTCAGTCTATTTTCTTCTACTGAACCACAAGATGCGATGAAACCTGGATTTCTGGAGTCTGTGAAAGGGAGGGAGATCCTTGCTGTGACCCCAGGACCCTCTGTGGCCCTCAGCACCACTACTCCCCTCTATCCCAATTCCTAAACTCTAGGGGTTCCCACCTAGCTGAGAAGCAGAACATTTGGCAGCGTGCCTTTGAAAAGTTCCTGGGGCTCTGCTCAGTACTTTATTGGTACTTTAATTCCCCCTGCTCACTTTACCCCTTCCCTGCCAGATAGAAAAGTATGCACATGTATCTTTGATGCTCAATATGTTTTGCAAACGAAATAAGCTTCATTTATCCAGAATGATGTGGGCGGGGGGGGAGGAATGAGAGGTTATAGATATTTTGATACTGTGGTTAAGCATTTTTGTAAACGCTACATATTCCCAATTTTCAAACAATTGAAATATGGTAAAATACAAGTTAACGCACAAATTCTATTGAGATAACTATTGTTTGATAATCTGAGAACTGGTCCAGATTTTATAGTAAGTTCAAGTTAATTTCTATTTATTTGTTTTACCCTTATACATCATTAATCAATATTGTGGCTGTTTGAGCTTTCTAATTGTTTGGTTTCTGGATAAATGAGAACCTTCTGTCTTAAGAGGCTCTTCTGTATGTCTTTATTAACATGCAGTCACATTCTCTCTTGTTTTTTCAGAGAAAGCATGGACACAGACAAAGATGACCCTCATGGAAGGTACCATGAACCTAGTAATTTGAACTTCAGCGTCCTTAGAGCCATTTGCTTTGCACTGTTACACATTCTTTTACTTGGGGCAGCACCCGTGTCCTCAACTGGAGATGAGCAAGGAGGCTGTGGGCCTGCGGGCTTACACTGTGTCCGTCCAACCCCCAGTCCCCTTGTGTGTCTGCAGAGAGATGACAGGGATGGGGCAGAAGAAAACAGCAGTGTGTAACTTTGCCATTCATCTCCAGAGAATTATGTTTTTATCTTTTGCCTTTTCCCCCCCCAGGTTAGAATACACAGAACACCAAGGAAGGATAAAAAATGCAAGGTAAGCTTATACCTCATTTTGTTTACAAAACGTCCTAATTCCGGTTGCTTAGAGAGCAGCTGAGGTGGCTCTGTGTGTTTGGTCGTATTGTGCAAAGAGTCGTGTTGGGCACTGTCACATCCTTAGAGAACAGGCAGGTAGCAGGCCTTGGCCGAGGTGGCCTTCTGCCCTCCATGCTCTCCATGCTAGACTGGCCTTTAATCTTTGCTGTCTAAGCACCTTTAACCTGAAGGGGATTTGAAGGTAGCAGAAATCAATCAAGGCTCATTTTTCCCCAGTCTTCAGTAGAGGACGTCTTCCTGACTGGAGCGCCCTCCACAGGAGACATGGCTCAGCGATTTGTTTCCTGGGCTGGGACTCGCCTCTGAAAGGGGCCTTTATTGCACTGCAAGTTGCAACTGAATGCCGCACACGGGGCACGCCGGTGCCTCGAGTACATTCTCTGCCTTGGCTCTTCCTGCCTCCAGCCACACTTGCTGACCTCTTCCCATTGGGTCCTCAGTTCTGCCGTTAGTACCAAGACCTTCTGAGGCTGTGTCATGACAAACTGATACAGGGGGTGCAGAAATCGGCTGCCCTAAGGCTTCAAGCTCTTCCCTTGGAGGCCAGCCTTGGCAGGAGTTCCCATGGCTCTGTATCTGTGGCAGCTGCAGCAAACTACATTTCCTTAGGACTGTCACCAACGGCAGGTACACATCAGTCAGGGAGAGCGTGTGCCAGGGCAGTGCCACCCTGCCTCAGTGGACGGCCACTCCTGGGAGGGAGGAATGTGACATTCCTCAGAAGAGGCTCCTGGGGACAGATGTAGCATCTGCTGTACCTAGGTGGGGTCCTGGTTGATCCAGGGATTACAGTGTCGGTTACTGGGTGCCCTAGTCAGTGAGGCTGTGACTGGACAGAAGTGGTGCCCTGCCCAGGTCACATAGCCACACAGCAGTCTCCTCACAGACCTCAGGGACAGTCCATGGGGCCCTGGGTGCTCTGCACTATGAAGCCACCACCTCCCTTCTCTTTCCTTCCACCCCCATTTCAAAATCCAATTTTACAAAGGCCGAGAAGAAAAGAAAACAAGGTGAAATGAACAATTCAGTTTACTCTGCAGAGACAATTTTTGTAGCTTTTCTCCTGAATTCTAAGGATGAGGTAAACATAAAAAAACGAATACTGACCTGGCAGTGAGACCATTTTCTTGGAAACTTTAGTAGAAAAGTCTAATTTTAAACATTCTGCAAATTCTAAATTTGCCTTGTCAGATGAACATTGAAAACAGTTACAACTCATGTATTTTTGTCATCTTTTCTTGATGCTTGGTTACATTTTTTAAGAAATCGTTTTTTTATATTGTTGTTCAGGGAAGCTCACAGTCAGATTGAAAAGCGGCGTCGGGATAAAATGAACAGTTTTATAGATGAATTGGCCTCTTTGGTACCAACATGCAACGCAATGTCCAGGAAATTAGATAAACTTACTGTGCTAAGGATGGCTGTTCAGCACATGAAAACATTAAGAGGTGAGACCCGGGGCTCTATTGTCCTTTATGTCCTTGCCCACAAATGTTACCACCCTTACCTAGAACGTTCCTGTCCCAAAGGCAAATGTTTATTACTTGCAATTATGTAGCCTTGAGTAGTATGCCTGTACTTTTCAGCAACAGCCGTGATGCCAAATGAAATGATGATTGAGCTTATGTGGGGTTTCCATGCAATTTTGCAGTCACACATCCTCCAAGCACAGAAACTATGTGCTTTGCATGTCTGTATATGCATGTAATCAGGCTACATGCCTATCAGAGATGATACTGCTCTCACATCTTGCCTATGTTTGTGCCTGGATCCCACCCTTACAATTATAACGTGAAGAAATGTAGGTGCACACAGTGACACAGAAAAGTCAGTTTCAGTTTTTGAGATGAAAATTCATCATGGTTCCTCTGAAGAGTGAGTCACAGGTTGAGGTTTCTCGCGGCATTTTGTTGTCAGAAATGAACACAGGATATTTTCATCTTCCTGGAATTTTCCCGAACCAGATCCACTCGTTGTGAGGGAGGCAGTATTTTCCTTCTTTTCTGAGTGTAGGGAGGGTGAGAAAACAGAGGCAGAAAAGTGGAAGTGACTTATCCAAACCACAAGAGAAATCTGAAATATATCAGGCATTTTAGTGAATGCTGTTCCTGGAATTTTCCATAGCTAGTCTCGGACTTCTGGAGGAAATTGGAAAGTGGGCACTCAGTCAGATCTCTGACCTGCGTGGTAGAAGAATTGCATCTTTTTATATTTGCACCAAGCCACCAGAAATAAGAAGTAGCTGGTTTTGTCGTTTTGTCTGAAGATCATTATTCAAAAATATAAACGTTGTATCCTGTGCTGGGAGAATGGCATTTAAAAATTCATATTTGCACAGATAATATGGGTTAAATTATTATAAACTAATTCTATTAAATTAGAAGGAAAAAAGTAGCAAATCTCAAGTTAAAGAGCAGGGATAGGGATCAATAGGATGTTTGTAACACATCCTGTTCCCCTCCCTCTCCATGGTACTTTAAATTGTTATAGATCTGTTTCGTTTTATTCCTTCACTATTCTCACTATTCTACAGATTCCAAATCATTTACTGCTGGCATTTTTCTCCGTTAAGTGACTGTTCTGAAAAATGCCAGATTGACAGCCTTTTAAATATAAGTCTTATCCCCTTTCAGTCCTGGGAGCGGGGGCTGCATTTACTGAAGCAATGCATTTCTCCACATTGCCACACTCATTTAACTTACCCCTGATGAAGAATAACTTACATTTAATGCCTTCTACAGTATATTTACTCAGGGTCTGGCAGATTGGATGGTTTCCCAAGAACATTTAGAGTGTTGATTTGAAGGACTACGCGACAACCCATTTAATAGAGATCTTAGGAGGAGGGAACTCTCTAAGGAGCCTCTACCAGTTTACTTCCTGAGCTGCCTTCTCTCTTAGAACCATATTGTTAAACTTCCTTCTATTATCTCTTGGTTTTTCCCTGTAATGAGAAAAACAAGCTGGTTAGGTCTCCTGTGGGTAACCGTGTTCTCTTTTCCATGGAATTCTCTTTGGCTTACAAGATTCAGTCCAAAGCCAGATCTAGGCCTGTCTCAGTTAAGGCCTAAACAATAAAATTTAAATACCAGGTCGTCTGGACTAGGCCACTTACAGAGGTTTGAGGCAGCAAGTTGGAATGAGACATTTTCTGAATATCAAGTATACCGATTCTTTCTCTTTTTCCCCCTAAGGTGCCACCAATCCATATACAGAAGCAAACTACAAACCAACTTTTCTATCAGACGATGAATTGAAACACCTCATTCTCAGGGTATGTTCAACTATGGGATTGTTTTACATTTGTTTTTATAAATTTTTGAGTAAGCACCAGCATGTGGGAATTTGAAGTTTCTACACTGAGCTTTTTTTAAGTCCTGCTTCCTCTCTTGGGTCCCTCCTTTTATCTTATTGTTTGGACAGGCTTCACATTTCTTCCATAAAATCTTTCTCCTCCTCTTTTAACCTTGTCTAGGCAAAAATGGAAGGTCTTTGCCACTGCAATTTTAAATCAGAAAAGGCAGGATTTGTAAGAGGAATTTAGGAATTACATTTCTGCACGAAGATTTTAGGAAGGGACTGAAACTGACAACAATTGAGAATTTCTCTTCACCTGATTTAACCACTAGCACAAAGAAAGTCCACCTAAATCTCTACACCAAAATCCTATCAAAACAACAACACTGTGGCTCACGTCTGTAATCCCAGCACTTTGAGAGGCCAAGGCAGGCAGATCAGCTGAGGTCAGGAGTTCGAGACCAGCATGGCCAACATGGTGAAACCCTGTCTGTACTAAAAAATATAAAAATTAGCTGGGTGTAGTGGTGGGTGCCTACTTGGGAGGCTGAGACATGAGAATCGCTTGAACCCAGGAGGTGGAGGTTGCAGTGAGGTGAGATCATGCCACTGCACTCCAGCCTGGGCAACAGAGTGAGACTCTGTCTCAAAAACAAAAACCGAAACACAAAACTTCCAAAGACTAGTGGTTCAAAAAAGAAAAATAAATAGAAGAAGTATATGCTTTCACTTGCTTGACTTAAGTGGTCTCTGTCTTGCTAACTCTCTGCTGGGAGATGGTTGAGGTGGCACTGTGGGAACCTATCGTCTTCCATGCGGAATTAGGTCTGCCCAGGGCTCTAAGTTGTGTCACAAGGTAAAGTAAGATTAACTTGGGAATTGAAGGGAAAGAAACTGGATTCGTAAACATGTATTCTTGAAAATTGTAAACAGAGAATAGAAAAACATAACTAAAAGGAAGGATGCCCTCTTCTACCTCCTGTGAAGTCTGGGCTGACGTTACCTACAGAATCTTCATACCCATCTTTGAGCTGAAGTTTGCAAAGCTATAGAGTAGAGGGTAGTCCATCTGGATTTCTGCATCATCACTATCCATTTTCAGCTCTCTGTAAGCCTGGCCTGTCTGCTCACTCCAGCATTCTCTATTTATCGCCTCATGACATGCTATCTCAAATTGGAAAGCATTCACCTGCAAGGACCAGAAGACCAGATGAATAAATGTAGTTTCATTTCTCAAGTATAACTGGTCTTGAGTAGGTTATGTGGGGTTCACCGAGGTCAATAGGAACTAGGTTCTTTCTGTCTTTGCACTCAACCACACCAAGCTAGTGTGCTAGCTTTTTTCCTCAATGTAGCCAGGTACCTCTGCCAGGTCTAAGTAGCCAGACTGACTATAAAAAAAGGGGGTAAATGAGGCTCTAGTCTGGCTGTCCTTTTTATCAAGAAAGGATACACCTTCCTGGAAGCTCAGTAGCGGACTTCTGCTTATCCAAAAATGTGTCACTTGGTCACACCTAGCTGCAGCTGCAGGGCAGGGTGCAGAAACAAGTGTATATAGATTTCCAGCCTCCCTGGTGGAGACAGGCAAGAAAGAAGGGGCCTGGAAATGGTGTTGGGAATTGGCTCCCCCAACAGTGTTTGCCACACACACTTTCCACAGCCACGTGCATTTGCTCGATTCCTTCCAGAAGTGACTCCCACAAGCCAATATAGCATTTCAACGGTGGTCTGATTGGCCTGAGGTTGAATGAGGCTAGTGCCTTCCTTGGCAAAAAAAGCCATCTTATTAGTACCACCTCATTTAGGGCAGCTGCAATACCGCCCCCTCCCCCAACCCTCCTGAATATGAATTATTGTTAAGTTAGGTTTTTTACACGTTGTATAGATGCTTTTTTGAACTTAAGATAGGACTTCTCTCTCATTTCTGTCAAAACCCGTTTGTTGAATGGCCCCACAGTCCACCTTGTCGTTAGTGACCCTTGGAATCTTTGTGTGACTTGTAGATCCAATACATGCCTCTGTGCCTTTCATCCTGTTTATTCATAAATTCAACAAACACTTTTTGTATACTTATTAGATGCATGGCATTGTTCTAGGAACATCCAAATCAATGAGAAACACTTTAGGGTGGGAGCAGTATCCCGATCAAGTGAGTGATGGTCTTTTGCTTACCACTCTTAGGACACAGTTATTCAGACACCCAACTGTGTCCGCCTCTCCATCCTTTTCATGAAGATGTCCATGTTTTCAGAGAGGATTTGCTGAGGTTAAAATATGACCGATGTATGTAGCATCTCGAGAGCTGCCACTGGGGCCAGCTTCATGGGCATGCGACCTCTGCAGTTTCACAGGGCCCCATGCTTGGTTTAATGCTCTGTCACCATCTTGAAAATCTTAATTTTTGAACAAGGATCCTTGCATTTTCATTTTGTACCGGGCCCCACAAATTATGTAGCTGGTCCTGATTCCCATACTGGTAACAGATCTGCAGCTATAGATGTGATAAGCATGCCTCTATGCCTTTCATTCTTGCTTATTCATGAATTCAACAAACACTTTTGTATGCTTACTAGAGGCTTGGCATTGTTCTAAAAACATCCAAATCAATGACATTTTAGGGTAGGATACAGGCTTGATTATTTTAAGAAAAAGAATGTATGTATTTATTTCGTATATATATATAAAATAATTATCAAGCAGAGTCCTATGGGTGGAAAAATTTAAAAATAAAACAAGTTCTTTTGCAATGGCACGTGCTTAATTATTTTCTTGTTGTTGCTTTTCGTAATAATTTTCTATCAGATAGCCAAACTTACCAGGGTACGGAACAAGGATTATAATGCTATCTCAGTTAAATACTTCATCTTGGGCTTGTCTTTTCTACTCCTGTGTTTTATGCAGCACTCAAGAGTGATCTGTCTTGCCTGATGAAGCTTTTGTCACCTCTCTGGCATGTGTCAGTGGCTGTGAAATACTGTCCAATCCCTTATCACTACCAGGGGCCCAGTTCCAGGGATTTGCTTCAACAGAAAGCCAGACCCACTCAGATGATACTCAGACAGTTTGGCTGCAGGAACTGGACTTCTGCTTTTTCTCAGCAATGCAAAATGGACAAACTGCTTTCTTTACTAAGTGCTTTCAAAATATCTTTAATAAAGTGTATGTCAGGGATCAGTCAACTGTATTAGTTTACAATGTCTACATATTCTACTTCTCCATGATTTGAAAACTAGGCAGACTGTACCAGGGCCTCTGTATCATTTATTAACCTGCACCGTCTTCCCAAGAGTGACCTTGCCACTGGCTGGCCCTGTGGCTCTGCGGTGCTGGTCTCACAGCCTCTGCTCCTTAGCTGTCCACTGGGCCCAGCTCCTTCACAGATGGTCTGCCTTCCGGGGTGCTGGGGAGTTAGAATGTCCAGAGCCTCCCCCACTGATGCATTCACTGCTTTGGAACCTACTGGCTTCCCCTTGGAGTGTTGAAATCATTTTACCTGTGTCATCGGTTCAGGCCTGACCCTGCCCAGCATTACCTCCAGGGTGTCACAGGTCCCTTCTGTCCAGTCACCTTTCAAACCATGTCACCACATTAATGACAAGCCTCAAAAACACTTCTGTGAGATATAAGATTGCCTGCAAGGCAAATGAGGAAGTTATTAATACACTATTTGTTGACAGAATGAGGCTTCCAGCAGATGGTGCTTGGAAAGTTACTTCCCCCTCACTGTCATCCCTTGCCCCTGGGCCAGCTTAGGGACCTAACTTAGGAAAGGATCCTCCCCGGCTTCCTTCTGGCTGAGTAGCCTGCCAGGGTCTCACAGCAACAGTAATTCTGTTCCCCTCTCACTCATTTCTTCTGTCCCAGCACATGTGCATGCACCATTCTTTTACCTTCTGGCATATGAATTCATTTTCTAGTTCTTTGAATTAAAGTACATCATGAAGGCCCTTTTGTGGAAAAAGAGAACAGAGTTTCTCTGTATTTTTCCAAAGAACAGATTGAGGGCCAGTGAATAAGGTGAGAAACTAGCCCACTGAGTATTAGAACTGGGCGAGCCGGGTGGGCAGGAGGGCTGAGTCGTAAGAGCAAGGGCATGACAGAGTGGGGCGCACCCTCCTTATCACCAGAAGACCCCAGCAGGAGTTGAGTGGTTGTATGTCTTGGAAGGCAGTGGTTGGAATTCACACATATGCTGACAAAAACAGCCCAAGCTCTCAGGCACTATAGCTTGGGTATTTACCTGTTTCAGTATCTTTACCAAATGTTGTCCTGTCTTAATGCCTGGCTTTATTGGAACATTTACATTTTATCCTGTATTTAAACTGAAGAAGGGGTAAGAAAAATCTAAGGGGGAAATTTTGCTTTTCTTGTCCCACTTGGAATGCAAATAATCCATCCCTGGATGGAGGGATAATATTTGAGAGTAGTAATTCTCAGCCCTGGGTACATTAGAATCACATTAATGTGGAAGTGGGATGGGCTTAAAAATACTCCAGTGATCAGCTCCATGCCAGACCATCAGCATAAAAACAAAAACAAAAAAACAGTGCTCCAAATGTTGAGAACCACTGTTTAGAGAGCTCCCTGTACATGGAGATGTTCAAGTTGAAGGCAGATGGTGGCTGAGATGTTGGAGAGGGGATTCTTCAAGAATCCTTCCAAATCTCAGATTCTCTGACTCTCCATAGAGTTGTTACAATTAGAGCAATGAAATATGATTTCTCTGGACCATGATACCATCAAAAGAATACATGCGAGCTGAATTCTGCTTTGAAATAGGACTTACTTTAATTGAACTTTTTCACATGCAGACACACACACACACACACACACACACACAGAGAGACTTTAAATTCTCTGGAGACATTTGTTTTCAGCATCCTGCTCTCAGATTACCACTGAAACTGTGAGTGAGTGTTCTGGTGCTTTGGATGCTTAGAAAACACATCCTTTTTTGCTATCAGGGTGATTACAAATTATGTTTCCTAAAGTATGAGAAATTGATTATCCATTTCTCCTGATTAGGCAGCAGATGGATTTTTGTTTGTCGTAGGATGTGACCGAGGGAAGATACTCTTTGTCTCAGAGTCTGTCTTCAAGATCCTCAACTACAGCCAGGTATTGTTCATGCGCCTGTTGGTGGTGGGCAGCCTCACCGCAGTCAGAAGTGTCACTGCATTTTTTCAGAATAATTATAGTATACAAGTCATGTGTGAACTTCTTCCAGAAAATTCTTAACTTCTTAACAGATAAATTAATTTAGACTTAGAATAATCTTGTAATATGTTCCATATTCCCCCCATTGAAAGATCTGACTCTGATCTGATCAAGAGCATTATGGCTTTCTTCTATTGCTGCAAAATAAATACCCCACAAGATGTGGTGAGGACAGAGGGTGAGAGGCTACCTGGCAAGGGAGAAAGGTAGGCAGGTAACACAATACCAGAGAATACCACACTTGGAAATCCACTTTATACTGTGTTTGCAGTGCTGTGTCACTTCTTAGCTGGACTGAACTTCAGCTTCCTCTAAAAATTGATGATGATAACCTATAGGATCAAATAAGAGTAGCATTTATAAACACTTCTGGAACAGAACTTTTCAACTATTGTGTCCCCCAGAGTTTTTATTCATTTATTCATTCACTCAATGACACACTGGTATTTGCATGGAAGCTTGGTAGGCAGAAGACTTGAAGAATCAAAATGACATTTATGTAGATTAGAATTAATGTAAATTTAATTTTTCCAAAGATTTTTGCTCTTTTTAGTCTCAGAGCAAAGTTATGGAGGAAGTTGCTGTTATCTCTGTTAATAGACAAGGTGACTGAAGCATATGATATGCATGACTTGCTTGAGAACAGGGAGGCTGAACAGCAGAGCTGGAGTCAGAGCCCACCTCTGTCTTCCTCCTTCTGAGGTTGTACAGGGGAATTCCAAGATTACTGCCTTAGAAGAGCATAAACTGGCCGGGCACAGTGGCTCATGCCTGTAATCCCAGAACTTTAGGAGGCCAAGGTGGGCGGATCATGAAGTCAGAAAATCGAGACCATCCTGGCCAACATGGTGAAACCCCATCTCTACTAAAAATACAAAAATTAGCCAGGTGTCATGGCGCACGCCTGAAGTCCCAGCTACTCAGGAGGCTGAGGCAGGAGAATCACTTGAACCTGGGAGGTGGAGACTGCAGTGAGCCGAGACTGCGCCACTGCACTCCAGCTTGGTGACAGAGTGAGACTCTGTCTCAAAAAAAACAAAGAGCATAAACTATTTATATAATTGAGGTTTTTCCCCTCACATTATCAAAATCAACCTCCGGAGGCCTCCTCCTTTGTGTGTAGGCAAAGTGGTTGGACATATGTACAGGTTCACTTAGGAAAAGTTTGAGGTCTCTTGCACAAAAACATAAAACAAAGGCAAAGAACATGCAGACTGTGTGCGCTTCTTACATAATTGATTTTCTGCATGCAGTTGACTTGTCACGTTTCACATTTCGTCCCCATAGAATGATCTGATTGGTCAGAGTTTGTTTGACTACTTGCATCCTAAAGATATCGCCAAAGTCAAGGAGCAGCTCTCCTCCTCAGACACCGCACCCCGGGAGCGGCTCATAGATGCAAAAAGTGAGTACCAGAGGGGCCTCGCATTTCTTCAGCAGCCCACTCACAGGTGGCCAGCCCTGAGTGAGCAGAGAGCGGGTGTGTGTGATGGGCTCAGCCTTTCCGGTCCTACTTCTCTGTCCTCTTTCTGGGGCACCAGAGCTATCTTTGGCTAAATGGAATTATTTATGTCCTTTTGGGTTTATTTTACATAAAAAGAACAAAAAATCTCAATGTCCAAATTTATTGAAAAGAAGATTTGTTTAGACCGGATTCTTTCTGATTTTTAGACTTTTATTTTTTCTTTCGGAATCTAGAAATTCCCAGTTGTATACTCCTGAATTTAAAGGGCTAAACTTTGATTTGTTCTCCTGGAACAAATGGGCTCTATTTACCTGAGTTGTACACAGGCAGCCTCATAAAAGTAAGAAAACATCAACTATAAATATGGTGTTTCTTCAGCCAGTGTTCCTCCTTAGATTGGCTCCCCCACCTGGCTTTCTTCTCGCAGTAGTGGAACTACCATTCACATCACCCCCTCTGCCCCCAGCTTCCTGCTACTGCACACACTCCTGTGCAGGGTCCCAGTGGCTGTCACCCACTTTAGTCCTGTGGGAGGCTGTGCACTCCTGCAGTTAAGAAATGAGGACTCTGGCTGGGCATGGTGGCTCATGCCTGTAATCCCAGCACTTTGGGAGGCCGAGGCAGGTGGATCTCTTGAGGTGAGGAGTTTGCAACCAACCTGGCCAACATGGCAAAACCTTTTCTCTACTAATAATACAAAAATTAGCCAGGTGTGGTGGCACATACCTGTAATCCCAGCTACTTGGGAGGCTGAGGCAGAAAAATTTCTTGATTCCAGGAGGCAGAAGTTGCAGTACCACTGCACTCCAGCCTGGGTGACAGAGCAAGACACCGTCTCAAAAAAAAAAAAAAAAAAATGAGGACTTGAGGGAGATTACTGGGCTCATTCTAGTCTACCATTCACTAGCTGTGTGACCTTGAGCAAGTTACTTAACCTCTCTCTGTCTCAGTTTTCTCATTATGGAAGAGTACCTGTTTCATTGGGTGGTTGTGAGGATTGAGAGTATTAGTATACATAAAGCAGGCAGAACAGTTCCTAGCACATAGCAAGAACAATATCAGTGTTCCATTTACCTTGGCCCAGTGCAGTCAAGCCATAATGTCCTGCTTCCAAGCTCTCCCTGGAAAGAAACACCACCAGAGGAATCGCCTTCAAAACATTCATTACACCACTCCTCTTGTTAAACGGAGACTTTGGTATCTATTGTCCTTTATAGTCTAGCCTTGGCACTTTTTTAGTGACCTTAGGAGAAAAATATGAATGGAGTTTGGTTCTTGACTTTGAGGTTCTTAGCATATAGTTAGAGAAACGAGACAGACAGCACCCTGCATAGTAATAGGTGCAGCCATAGAAATAGTGCCAGACATAGAGAACAGATGATTAATACTCATGTGGGCGCAAGGACAGGCATCACTGAGTAGATGACAACCAAGGTGGGTTTGAAAAGATGAATTAATGTTTGCCAGGTAATGAAGGGAGGAAGAGAGCAGAAGAAACAATCTGTGGACAGGTACAGGGGTGTGAAGCCGTGTGGCTTGATTGGTGTTATTGGACAAAACGTGCAGGGAGGGGAAGGGCTGAACCATGACGACCTTTTGTTCTGTGGCGACACAGTGAAGAGCTCCGAGTTGGGCAGAGCAGGCTCGGATTGGCATTCTAGGGGAGATCACAGAGCTGGCAATGTGGGAGGTAGATGGGAGGGGAGGAAGCCCGGAAGGAGCCCTGGGCAGTGGCCATTCCTCGGCATACTTGCTCGCGTGATGGCCATGGGTGTGCTTTCCCTTGGCTTCCGCACTGTCACCTAGCCAGTGTTTGGTAAGGAGATGTGCACCTCAGGGTCACCTGGGAGCTTTTCAGCATAGTCTTGCTCCACCTCCAGAGATTCTAATTTGGCTTTTCCAGACAGCACAGCCCAATAGAAACATAATGCAAACCACAAACATGAGCCACATGTGTAATTTTACATTTTCTGGTAGCCAGATTTTAAAAAGTAAAAATAAATGTAAAATTAACTCCAAAATATTATTTCAGTGTGTAATAATTATTTTAAAAAGTTCTTTCACATTCTTTTATTTTTCTGTACTGTCTTTGAAATCCTGAGTGTATCTCACATTTAACAGCACATTTCAGTTCAGAAAAGCCACATTTCAAGTGCTCAGTAGCTGCATGCAGCTAGTGGCTACCGCCTTGGACAGCAAAGATCTAGAATAGGGGAATCTGTAGGTTGATCACACATCCAGGGGATTCTGGTGTACAAGCCAGGTTGAGAACTTAAGGCAGTCCTGCTCCCTCCTTTCTTTCCCAATATCCATATCCTACTCATCCTTCAAGTGCCAGTCCAAGTTCTTTCTCCTCTGGGAAGCACAGGTTGTCTTAGCCATTTATTTGGCACTAATCATATATCACCCTGTCCTATTATTAATCTTTTCTTGGTGCACCTCCATTTCCTCTTTGTGAGCCATAAGCTCCTACTGGGCAAGAACCCCATGCTATATTTCATTTCATCCCCAGAGTGCCTAATCCATTTATTTAGTAGCGTACTCTATGTGATTTATAAACATTTCCGAACAGACAACAAACCTTTCCTTGCTGCATCTGTTAAAGCCTAAAGTAGGGATAGATATTCATCTCATGTCATCATTATAAAACAGTGAGGCAGGCAAGAAAAGGCATTGCTCAAGGTCACACCCCCCTTCGTGACAGACAATATTGCTCTCAGTTTATCACGTTTTGTGTATTGATTTGCAGCTGGACTTCCAGTTAAAACAGATATAACCCCTGGGCCATCTCGATTATGTTCTGGAGCACGACGTTCTTTCTTCTGTAGGATGAAGTGTAACAGGCCTTCAGTAAAGGTTGAAGACAAAGACTTCCCCTCTACCTGCTCAAAAAAAAAAGGTAACAATTTAACAGTCCTTTAAAACCTTGTGACAGGTAAAGCTTGCTTTCTGCAGTCGCTCTCAGCAGGGCATTGCCTCAATGGTTTCTGGCTAGCCAGAGAGGCAGGTCCCAGAACTGTAGCCAGGACCTTGCAGTCCTCCCTATGTGTTGGGAGCAGAGGAGAGAGCTGAAAAGCCTGATGGTAGAGATTTGCGGAGAGGCCTCCTCTCTTTAAATTGCATTTGTTTTAACATCATTGGGGAAGAGTATTCTCAGCCATGATCCTAACTGCCTCGTGAACACCCACCAGTCCACCAAAATTACTCTGAGCTCACCAGTGACCTTCATGTTGCTAAATGCAATGGACACTTTTCCTTTTTCTTCCTTCTTGAAGTGTTCTCTTCCCTTGGATTCCATGAAACCATATTCTTCTTCCTCCTCCCCGGGCCTCTGCTGCTGCAGGCTCTCTTGCCGGCTCCTTTGCTAAGCTGTTCTTCCCTGTCCTGGGCTGCTTCTGTCTGCAATCTCTCTGTAGATCATGTCATCTACTCCCTTGGCTTTAAATGCCAATAACTTCTGCATTAATATTTCCAGCCTAAATTTCTCTTTTGAACTCCAGATTCATAAATGTACTGCTGCTTACTAAATCAGCCTGCTTGGATATCTCAGGGGCATCTCCAATAGGATACGTGCCGAAGTAATCACCTGAGCCTCTCCTCCAGCGTAAATGGCGCTGCCATCTGGCTGGCTGCTCATGTTAGAAGCCAGGGAGGCACCCTCACTTCTGTCTCACCACCCTACTCCTCAATCCCGTTAGTTACGAAGTCTTGCCACAGTGAGTCCCATCTGCAAAAGTTCTCTGAAATGTTTGTCCCTTTCCATGCTGCCTACTGTCACTCAGCTCCAGGCTGCCCCCAACTCTCACCAGGTCTCATAAAGTGTAGACCCACATGCTGTCCATCCCCAACACAACTGCCAGGATGATCTTTTTATCAGTCTTCTTTTGAAAACCCTTCAGTGTTCCCTATTGCTCTTGAAGAAAAGTTAAAAATACTTAACGTGACCATGCATCCCCCAACCCTGCCACTAAGCACATGCAAGCCATACTGACTTCCTTCGATGCCTCAAGCCCCTTCTGGGCAATGCCTCTGCACCTGCTGTCACTTCCTGTTTGGAATTTCTTCCCTCTCCCCATGAGCTCCCTTCACATGGCTCTCTCTAACTCAGACTGCCTTATGTCCCTTAGCACCCTGCTGGCTTGTTTTCTAGTGCTTTCTTATACTTGCAGTTATACAGTTATTTGTGGGATTATTTGTTTAAAGTCTGTCTCCTCCACTAGGCTGTAAACTCCACAAGGGCATGTCTGATTTGTTTTTCACTCTATTCCAGTAACCAGCACAGACTCCACGCTTGGTAAACACTCCATAATGGTTTGCTTGTTGGTGAAGTCTATAGGTGCTCCACATTAATGTGTCCCAACTTGGAAATCTTTTTTCTCTCTCTCTCCTGTCTAGTCTGTTTTCTGTCTTCTCTGAGTCAGTGAATGACACCAGCAACCACGCAATCCAGAAAAATTGTAGTCGTCTTCACTTATTTCTTTCCCTTAAGCCTGATATTCATAGCAAATCCCAACAGTTTGATCACAGAAATTTCTCCTGCTTCCTTTCTCTGCTCCTCTCATCTTCACTGCATTGCCATAGTTCAGTCTTCCTCACCCCTTGCTGTATTATAGCCACTGGCCTCTGAACCAGCCTTCCTACCAGTTTTCTACTCTCTTCCAGTTCACACGTCACCCTGCCTCCTACAGCATCCAAACCATGATTCGATTTTGCTGTTTCTGTACTAAAATATCTTTAGAGGCTCTCCATTTCCTGTCTTAAAAAAAATAGACCAACATATTGGTTAGCAAGTAATCCAAGGCCCTTTTAATCTGTCCCCAACCTGCCTTTCCAATTTGCCCCTCGCTCCCAGTACCTCCCATTTCACACAGAGCTCTTGGCTGGTTCCTATATAGGCTGTGCCTCTGTGCCTTTGTACATCCTCAGCCTTTTTACGTTCTAATCCCTCAGCCACTGCTCATCTTTCTTGATCCACCTCCTCCACTGGTTTTTTGGGGAGCCTTCCTCTCCCCACGTAGAGTTAGATATTCCTTCCTTGGTGTATGTAATGAATGCCCATGGTATAACTGGCCCTGCTTAAGCATACTGACACTGGATGGCAGTTGTTTATTTTTCTTTCTGTCTGCCCCTTTCACTAGATGCTCACTTCTGAAGAGTGAAACCTTAATTTTTTTTTAAAATTTTTTGACTCCCTACCTACATCCCACCCATCATCGGCTGCGTACACCTCCAAGACCCAAACCTAGCGCTGACACTAACCACGAACTTTGCTTTTTAGCAGATCGAAAAAGCTTCTGCACAATCCACAGCACAGGCTATTTGAAAAGCTGGCCACCCACAAAGATGGGGCTAGATGAAGACAACGAACCAGACAACGAGGGGTGTAACCTCAGCTGCCTTGTCGCAATTGGACGACTGCATTCTCATGTAGTTCCACAACCGGTCAACGGGGAAATCAGGGTGAAATCTATGGAATATGTTTCTCGGCACGCAATAGATGGGAAGTTTGTCTTTGTAGACCAGAGGTAAGAGTCTACATATTACCCTTGAGCAATAATGGTAGAGGATTTTCAACCCTGATCTAAAAAGCAGAGAAGACCAGCCGATCAGCTGGCTTTTCTAAGAATAAAGAAAGAAACAAAGCTGGACATGGTGGCTCACACCTGAAATCCCAGCAATATGGGAGACCAAGGCGGGTGGATCACTTGAGCCCAGGAGTTTGAGACCAGCCTGGGCAACATGGCAAAACCCCATCTCTACTAAAAATACAAAAATTAGCCAGGCATGATGGCACACACCTGTAGAAACATCTACTCTGGAGGCTGAGGCAGGAGGATCACCTGAGCCTTGGGAGGTCAAGGCTGCAGTGAACTGTGATTGCACCACTTTACTTCGACCTGGGCAACAGAGTGAGACCCTGTTTCAAAAAAAAGAAAGACAAGTGATGGGAGTCTCTGTTTAAAAATGAGATTCAATAGGATATCATCATAAATACAGAGATTTTTCTGTCATTCTTTGGCATATAGAGATAGTTAAGTGGGGTGGCTTGATGTCCATGGCTGAAAGAAAAACAGTAGGCATAGCATGCTGCCTTCAATCTATGGAATGTTCCAGGACCATTATTGTGATTGGAATTCTTCTGAGTCTAGGACTTGGAAGCAATTATTTAGTCCTGAGTTGTCCAATAAAATACTCGTTGGCCATGGTAGCCTCCTATGTGGCTAATGGCATAGACATAGAACATTTCCATCATAGAAATTTCTGTTGGACTGCATTGATCTAATCCAACCTCCTTATTTTATGGATGAAGAACAGAGGCCCAGCTGGGGACTGGCCTAGGATTCACAACTAATTGGATAGACCTGGACCAAGGACCCAGGTGTCCCAAATTTACCACTGCCTACTGCTTTCCTTCAGAATATGCACAGGCTAATAATTTTTCTGGCTGCTAGAGACAGCCACAACATGCCGGAAAAAGAGACAACCACTTTTCAAGGTTCTTGTGGCCTCAGCTGCTGCAGCTTCTGGCATTCGGTTATCCTGATAAAAAGCAGGCAGCAAAAAACAGAAGCCTTGCACTGAGATCTGGATTCCTACCACATTTTAATCTAATTAATATGGTTACTTTTTTTTTTTTTTTAAGATGGATCTCAGTCTGTCACCCAGACTGGAGTATAGTGGTGCAATCTTGGCTCACTGTAGCCTTGACCTCCTGGGCTCAAGCAATCCTCCTACCTCAGCCTCCCAAATAGCTGGGACCACAGATGTATGTCACTATACCCAGCTCATTTTTCTGTGTTTTTGCTAGAGACAGGGTTTCGCCATGTTGCCCAAGCTAATCTTCAACTGAGCTCAGACAATCTGCCCACCTCAGCCTCCCAAAGTGCTGGGATGACAGGCCTGAGCCACCACACCCGACTGGTTACCATTTTTAAAGCCTCCTCAGGTTTGATTTCTTATGATAATAGTCCTTTACAAAGCTTCTTTGCTTTGTTTTCCTCTAGTTTTATAGCCTTGATTAAATTCAGATGCCTGAAAAAAAGAGAAAACAATCCACACAGTGAGCCCTCTGAAAATTTATCCAGCTATTTGCTTCCAGCTTTGACCTGGCTCTCCTAGGCCATCGCAGGGTTTAGTCATTGCACAGTTGCAATTAATCATCTGAATGGCTTTTTCTTCTTTAAATATTCCTTTATTCCCTTTTAGGGCAACAGCTATTTTGGCATATTTACCACAAGAACTTCTAGGCACATCATGTTATGAATATTTTCACCAAGATGACATAGGGCATCTTGCAGAATGTCATAGGCAAGGTAAGCTGGGATGTATAAAAGATCTTAAGGTTAAAGTGACTCCTTGCTTCTAGACTAGTCCACATGACCTTCCAAGGAAATCTGTCACTGGGGATGTAGGAGTCAGTCAGCCTAGGACTCTTCAGGTCAGAACTCTCTGTGTGAAGAGGAACCTGATGCCTGCAGGAACTGTTTATCCCCTTGTAGCTGCCCTCTGCTGACTGCATAGCAGTTTTCTGTACATAGGCGATGGCAGTTTCTGAAAGACGTCTCTTGTTCAGAGGGTTTTCCCAGACCCTGTAAAGATTTAGTATGGCCCAGACTGATCTGATTCTCTTTTCCATTCAAACCTGCACTGCCTCCTATATTTTCTGTTGACTAATCCTGTGGCCCCACGTGCAGCCTCCTGAGAGAGACCAACATTGACCCCTTCTTTCACTGTGTCTCCACCAGATCCTGTTCATTCACCTCAGACATGCCTTTCCAAAAGTCTACTTTTTACCATCCCTACTGCCATCACCCTGGTTCAGGCCTTTGTGCCGACCTGGAGACCTGTGATAGACTTCTCAGAATCTCCCTGCTCCCTCCCACCCCCAGTTCATTTTTCATAGTTATCCCACTTATCCCCAGATAGATTGAGCCTGATAACGTCAGGCTGCTTAAAAACCTCCTGCCTTTAGACTCAAGCCCAAATGCCTTTGACAGGCGTTCAGATGTGAGACCTTCCACTTCCTGGCCCCAGCCCACCTCTTCAGTTTCAGTCCCAATTCCTGTCTGCAGAGGCCTGTGCTCCAGCTACACTGACCACCTCACTGGTCCCTCCCCGACCAGACCCTGCTGCTCCTCAGGCACTGCCTCTTTTTCTTGGCAAACTTGTGTTCATCCCTCAAGGCTCTGATCTCTTCTCCTTGTGTAGTCTTCCCTCACTCCTCTCCTTGAAGGCAGGAATCATAGCCTGTCTCATCTTCTGTCTCCAGTGTCTGGCACATGAAAAGTGCTCATTACATGTTTGTTACATGAAAAAATGAGTTTGAACAGGTGAGTGGCCTCTGTTGATTTGGATGTTCTTAGAAATGTGATAAGGTCTGTATTGCCCTTGGGCTTTGTATTCAAGACAGAGCATGATGCAGTGGACAGTGCCTTCTCATTTGCTGGTGGACATGTTAGAGCTGATTCCAGTTAGATATATAACATGAGGTTAGTAATTCCCTACCGCCTTAATTTCACAGACTACGGAAAATTGTGACAGCTTCACAAATGAATTGAAAGGCTCTAAGTTAGACCCTCAGAAACAACCTATTTCCTGAGTGTTGACCACGGGGTTTCCTTGGCTTACTAAAGAGCATGTCCCTGGAACTCAAGTGCCTTTAATATTTTGTATTGGATGCCCTGTTTAATACTTTGGTCTGAGAAAACAACAATGTCCATGTTTTCTTTACATTTTCAGTTTTACAGACGAGAGAAAAAATTACAACTAATTGCTATAAATTTAAAATCAAAGATGGTTCTTTCATCACACTACGGAGTCGATGGTTCAGTTTCATGAACCCTTGGACCAAGGAAGTAGAATACATTGTCTCAACGAACACTGTTGTTTTGTAAGTACTTTTCCTATATTTGAAGCTCCCCTTGCTCCAAAGAGATGCCTAGGGCTCCTTATCTGGGAAAGGGGGTGCAGGCAGCAGCCAGTATCACATCCTTTAATGCCATCTTGCTAATACCTGTGAAGCCTCAGGATTGGCAGAAGCTGGAAAGGATTGTTAACAAAGGACAAGCTTCAGTGCTGTACCATGCAGGCCCCGGCTTATGAAACTGCTCCAGGAAACAGCAACTTTTCCTTCCAGATAAAGCAGCCAATCTTTGAATTTCACAGGCCTGGCACCCTAAGGCATCCACTTATGCTGCTGTGGAGGAAGGGGTTGATAATCGATGAAAGGCTCATTCAGGCACTAGCTCACACTGGCCTTGGCTGAGGATGGGGAGGTCTCCATGCCTAACAGGCAGGGGACCCAAGCATTGGCAGCTGGAATGCCATCTCAAAAGGCTGCTACCTGCTAGATGAGCAGAGGGAGGTGAAGGAGCCTCTCTTTGGCCAGACCTGCTCCCCACTCTTCCTTTCCCATAGCATCCAAAACTCCACCTATGGTTAGAGCTGCATGAGGGGCCAGGGCTGGGTGCACTACAGGCTGGCAGGAGGAGGTGCTGTAGTGATGGCACTAGGTTACTGCAGCCACCACCTCTGCTGAACTGTGTCCCACATGTCTTAGGAAGGCCCAGGCAGGCAGTGGGGCCAAAGACCGGGATGCTATCCATTATATTATCAAACAGTGAGGAGACCTGTTCACCCACTCAGACAGACACTTCATTTTCTGGCCTGTCCCGGTCCAGAGTGGACACCGGACACCTTGGCCAAGTTGAAAGGCGTATGGTTCTGAGCAGGCCTGACTCACATTTCCTTATTGCTGGGATGTTCACAGAGCCAACGTCCTGGAAGGCGGGGACCCAACCTTCCCGCAGCTCACAGCATCCCCCCACAGCATGGACAGCATGCTGCCCTCTGGAGAAGGTAACTATGTGCTGCTGGGGCCTTGGAGCTTGCCCATGAGAAGCTTGTGGTCAAATATCTTTCCCAAAGTATTCAGGGTCCCCTCCATTTCTATTCTGTGGACCAAGGGAGGCCTCAAGGGGATAATATGAAGATTTCTCTGTGAATGCTGAGGACACTGTCATGTCACTTTCTTTGTTGAGCTGGAATACTAGGAGCTTACTGCTGCCCTTCCCAAGGCTGCCGGCCTGGGGAAGCCCTTGAACTCGCAAACTCCCTGCTCCTTTTGTGTTTTCCTCCTGTGTTGTCCAGTGGCCATGCTGTGAAGTGCTCTTTGGTGACTGTCACAGACTCCTGTGTTTGGCAGGAAAGTGTCTGTCCGCACTAGGGTGTGTGCCATACCCAGTGGGCTCCCTTTTCAGGCTCGGCCTTGGCCCTGGCCCTTGCTGTCCACACTGGACTTATCCTTCCTGAAACCATCCCCACATGCATGGCTGCAGCCCCCATCAATGACTCCATCAGTCGTCTCAAATGATGACTCCCACATCTGCATCTCCAGCCCCAGTCTCTCTCCTGAGCTCCAGATCTGTCTCTCCAAATGCCTCATAGACAGAACCACCTGAAGTCCCAGAGGCACCTGAAATTCAGAATATCCTAAACTGCTTTTCTGCACTCCCCTACTCGATTGGTTGTTTAAGCCAGAAACCTGGCTGCTGTCTCCCCCATTATACCTAAATGTGAAGTCTTAAACCTTCTATCTCTTAAACTTCATCACCACTGTTGCCACTGCACCCTCCTCATCTGCTGCCTGGATTATTGCAAATCACTTCACAATTCGAGTTCCACTCTTACCACCCCATCCTCCATTGTAGTTCATTCTCCCTGCCGTGGAATTTCTAATAACCCAGATCTCATGTGTGCCTTTTCTGTGTATTGTCCTTTGGTATTCCTCATTCCCTTGTGGAAACTGTCCAAATTCATTAGTACGGCATCCAAGAGGGCCCTCATGATCTGACTGGCACCTACTGCCCCAGTTTCATCCATCATGCTCTCATCATCATTCATGATGAATTCCTTGGAGTAGTCTCCCAAGTTTTGTCCTGCCTCATTGCTCTTGCACACGTTGGTTGCTGTGCCTGGAATGCTTTCCCCTCCTTACCTCTCTGCCAAAACTAATTCATACTCATCTCTTAAGACTCAGCTCAGGGTTAACTTGTTCCAGAAGCTGCACCTGGCCCCAGATGAGTTGGTTGCCTCATGCTTGCCTGCCAAACTTACTACATTTTGCTTTATCCATTGGCCATCTTGTTGGTTTCCCTGTTAGATTGTGAGCTCCTTGAGGGCAGGGGCTTGTCTCTGTAACCCTGGCACATAACAGTGATCTTCAATAAGTGTTTTCAGTGCATGACGGGAAAAAAACTGGCCTCGGATCCTAGAAGGAAACTTGAGGCTTTTCCTGCCAGAATGCCTTTTCCTGACAAGCTGTGACCCTGAAGTCCCTCAAGGTGCAACTCTGATGTTGAACTATAAGTGGATCATGGGATAAACCGGTTTTACTTTAACATATAATAGCATTTCTTCCTCAGTTTTCCCCTTTCCTACTCTCAGATTCCTTTGTTGTAGGTGGCCCAAAGAGGACCCACCCCACTGTTCCAGGGATTCCAGGGGGAACTCGGGCTGGGGCAGGAAAAATAGGCCGAATGATTGCTGAGGAAATCATGGAAATTCACAGGCAAGTAACACCTTCTAGTTCCTCTTGTAAACCAGTGGTTCTCAACCCAGGGCAATTTTTTCCCTCAGCGGATATTCTGCAACGTCAGGAAGCATTTTTGGTCTTCACAGCTGGGTGGGAGGTTGCTACTTATCCTCTGGATAGAGACCAGGGATGCTTGCTAAACATCCTACAATAAACAGGACAGTCCCCCTTCTCCCCACCCCTAGCAAAGAATTATCCAATCCAAAATGTCAGTAGTGCCTAGATTAAGAAATCCTGCCTTAAATAAAGAAGCTAAACCAAAATAGGCCGGAGCTAAAGAGAATTCTTGAGGAGATTTAACATTCTTATGGCTCAAGGAGCTTCCCAGTGCAGACGGATGTACTTTTACTTTACAGGACTGCAGGAGTAGAGCTGTGAACTATCAGAGTGATCTGGACCTTAATAAAACATTCACTTTTTTCAGTCAAAGAGCTGCCCAGGATTAGTAGTAGAGACCAAGCAGATCAGCTAGTTATTACTAGCTGTCTTGGGGGAGACTTCCTTTCCATATGAAAGAGAAGGATCTTAGAAGCAGTCCACCTGAGTTTGAGTCCTGGGCGGTTTCTCTACCTGGCTATGCTGAGACTTACTTAACCTTTTGCTCTCTGTTGACTTAAACCATAAAAAGAAAGCACTATTTCCCAAGGATTGTGTTAGGATTGTGAGGGCACTCAGGAAAAGTTCCAGGAACATAGCCTGACATACAGCGAATGCTTAAAAATCAATTAAATCTGTCTTAAAGAGAAGTCATTGAGAGAGAAGCAGTTATCCTAAGTCTGTCCGAATTTGGGAAATAGAGAAGGTGGTAACCAGACTCTTCAGAACGCAACTTAATGTAACATAATGATAAGAAAAGGAGGAAAAGACTGCTGCCACTAGATTCTCTCAGGAGAATTAAGAGGCTGGCCTGTTTTTCAACTGGCCGTAAAGGGGCTGTTATCCTCATAGGTAACACAGTTCTGTTTCAACCCCACAGGATTAGTGGGTGTGACCTCTGCATCAGGAAGGAGATACGAGGGTAGTGTGCAGTGTAATCAGATTCAATCCCTATACTTTGCATTTGCATACCCTATACTTTGCTTGAGACTATCCAAGAACAATCAAACAGTCCTTGACTGAAAGAATCTTAAATTCTTTTAGAAGTCTATTGTCTTTATGATAATAGGAAAAAGAGAGAGAGTGCATGGGCCAAAGCAAGCAAACGAGGAAAGATTTGAACTTGGCCTTAGCCAGGGTTTGTAATGAGAGTGGATGTTCCCTCTAGAAAAGCCAGGCATATTCTTTAGTGGGCACGTGAGTGGCAAGTTCAGGGTCAAGAAACAAGCTACCTAACTGGGCAGTCTTTGTGTGGGAAGGAGCCACAGAGCTATGATGGGAGATTGTTAAGAAACCCAAGAAATGACACTGTGCAGTTTGGACTGGCAGAAAACTCTAAGACCCCATTTGTTGTAGGATGCTGAGCAAGCATCCAAAGTCTTGTGTTACACTTTGTGGAAGTTGCATTGGAATAGGGAGAGATGAAGGTGGTCATGTTTGATAACCCAGGAATGAGGCCTTATCCTACAGAGATGACACTGCCAAAAGAGAAATCAATAATCTAAGGTCTAGGGTTTGAAAATGAAATCAGGAATGATGAAACGGCAATTCCAAGATGAGAAACCTGGGAAAATAGTGGTTTCATAGACATAAGTAGGAAAAGGTGGGGGACACTCAGCAATTTTTCCATAAGCAATTAGCAGACATTCGTGCATGCTGAGAATACATGATATATAGTTGTAAACTGCCATTAAGAAGCTTATCCAGAAAGAAAACTTGTTCACTCACAAATCTAGAGAACTAGGCAGTACAAGAACCAAAAGACTTCTGGGCAGTGGAGGAGTGTTCTCTGGGTCACCCAGAAGCTGCATTCATCCATGTAGAAGCTGAGAGCCCTGTGGTTACACAACTGGCATCACACTCTCCCTAAACTCTAGCTGCAGTGCCAAGCAATGGCTTCTTTCCTGAGGTCCTTCAGCCTGACAAGTGTTTAGGTGGATTTACAGTTCTAAGTCTTCCCTTCTATAAATCATCTGAGGGATATGCTAGATAAGAAAGGCCTGGACCCATTTTTTATCAACTGCTGCCTTAGAAGGCTCCTCTTACTGTTACTTCTACCTTTTAGACACTGGTGCCCTCCATATCCCAAGAGTATTCACTAGCTTAAACTGTTTGTAGGGAAGGGGATAAATTATTTGCTGTGGATCAAAGATGGAGGTTGAACGCAGAAGGTCTCCTCCAATTCACCTGGATTCTTTGAGGAAATAAAACTGGCCACTTACTTGAAATTCACCACCTTAATGCAGACTCCAATCCAAGGACTTTATCAGTGAGATGCTTGACTTTAGGGACTGCATTCTAGATCAGGTGCCTGTAGAACAAATCCAGCTTGTCACCTGTTTTTGTAAATAAAGTTATTGGAACACAGCCACACCCATTTGTGTCTGTGGCTGCTTTTAAGCTGCAGTGGCAAAGCTGAGCATTTGTGACAGAGACCACGTGGCCTAGAGAGCCTGCTATCTGGCCTTTACAGAAAAAGCACACCAAACCCTATCTAGATCTTTATCCCCTTTCTCACCTTTACCCCTTAACAAAACACACACACTCCACTGAAAAAAGAAAAGGCAGTGTTATTCTCTTTTCTGACAGGATAAGAGGGTCATCGCCTTCTAGCTGTGGCTCCAGCCCATTGAACATCACAAGTACGCCTCCCCCTGATGCCTCTTCTCCAGGAGGCAAGAAGGTAAGACTGATGACTCAGCCTAGGTCTGAAATGTTGGGGGTGGGAGTATGGAATTGCAACTGCAATTGCTGAAACAAGTTGAACTACTTTCTCCTTGAAGTAAATGCGTCTGTGTGAGGCTGGGTACAAAGCATACTCGAGGGCTAGGGAGGCTTGCTGACATCCTCAGAGGCTTTCTTCCATGTGAGTAGAAGAACGGAGAAAGAATAAGGAATGGGGAACTGTCAGTTCATTTAATTGAGGGAGCAATTAAAGAGTTCCCAGAGGGAACGATTATTGAGTACCACACATAGAAAAGTTTCTCATTCTCTGCTAAGAGTTTTCAAGGGATTAAATATTAGTGTCTAGGGCAGGCACTGGAAACGGCAATACCACCAGCAGTGTTTTGGAAATCAAGCCATGCTTTATAGCTGCAGAATATTTGGCGATCTGCTGTCTAGGGGTTCCTGTGGTGTGACAACATTGGATCTAAGCAGTGTATCAGCCCTCATGAAGAGCTTGGTATAAGACTACACTATAAATAGGTTTAGGAACCAGTCATTTGTTTTCATCTTTGCCAGAGAACTTCCAAGCCTAGGCCCATGTTAATCAGAAATCAGAAATCTGTTTATACCGCCTGATGTCAGTAGAGGTTAGGACAGTTCAAAGGCCAGCATTTTGGACACGACGGCTTCCTTCCCCATCTCCTAAAACACATACAGAGAGAGAATATTAGGAATTTACGTTGGCAAGACTCCTAAGGCACAAACCATCAAAAGTAGGGCAAGGATTTTCAAAACTGAGCTCCGCAGAGGTTTGTTCATGTTACGAAGAACTGCGATGTTACCAGGTGGGATGGGTGTGGGGGTCGTTGCTAAGGAGAGAGGGTAAGGGCAGAAATCCTGTTTCTACAAGGGCAAGAATACGTCTGCTTTATATAGGAATCTTCTACAAACATTTCTATTTGAAAAAGGGATTTGCTCCTCCAAAAAAGGTTGAAAGTGAACAAATTATGGGTAAGACTACATAGTAAGAGAGACCTGGGTTTGAAGCTTGGCCTTGCCATGTGCTAGTTATGTAATTTTGTACAACTTTCAAACCATAGTTTTCTTTTTTTTTTTTTTTTTGTTTAAAGAAAGAGAAAAAGAGGAAAAAAGTAAAAGAGAGAAAAAGAAAAAGAAAGGGGGAGAGAGAACAAGAATCTTGCTCTATTGCTCAGGCTAAAATATAATCTAAATATAGGTATTAAAGATCTCTTTTATGCTGAAAATTATGCTTAACAATGGAGACAGGAAGGAATAAGGGAAGAAAATAACAAACAGCCAACCGATATTTCATTTAAATCTGTGGAATACTATGCAATTATTGAGAAGTAGTTTACTTCCAATTATGTGGTCACATTTAGGATAGGTGTAATGTAATACTGAGAAAAATATACGTTTTGTGAATATGGGGTGGAGAGTTCTGTAAATATTTATTAAATTTACTTATTCCAAGTCTGAGTTCAAATCGTGGATGTCCTTGTTAATTTTCTGTCTCGTTGATCTATCTAATATTGACAATGTCATGTTAAAGTCTCCCGCTGTTATTGTGCGGGAGTCTAAGTCTCTTTATAAATCATTAAGAACTTGACTTATGTATCTGGGTGCTACTATATTGGGTGCATATATATTTAGGATCGTTAGCTCTTCTTATTACTTTGATCCTTTTACCATTGTGTAATGTCCTTCTTTGTTTCTTTTGGTCTTTGTTGCTAATAAAGTCTATTTTGTCAGGGACGAAAATTGCAACTCCTGTATTTTTTTTTTCTCTCTCTCCATTAGGTTGGTGGATCTTCCTCGATCCCTTTATTTTGAGTCTTTGTGTGTCCTTGCATATGAGATAGATCTGGTTACTGCATACTGATGGGTTTTGACTTTTTATTCAATTTGCCTAACTGTATATTTTGATTGAGGCATTTAATCCATTTAAATTTAGGATTAATATTGATATTGTGAGTTTAATACTGTCATTTAATGCTAGCTGGCTGTTTTGCCTGTTAGTTGATGTAGATTCTTCATTATAGTGATACTCTTTACCTCTTGGTAAGTTTTTGGGATGACTGAGACTGGTTGTTCTTTTCTGTGTGTAGCGCTTCTTTCAGAAGTTGTTGTAAAGCAGCCCTGGTGGTGAGAAAATCTCTGAGTTCTTGCTTGTTCGCAAAAAAAATTTATTTTTCCTTCACTTATGAAACAATTTAGCTGGATATGAAATTCTGGGTTGAAAGTTCTTTAAGGATGTTGAATATTAACCCCTACTCTGTTCTGGCTTTTAGGGTTTCTGCTGAGAGATCTGCTGTGAGTCTGATAGGCTTCCCTTTGTGGGTAACCTGACCTTTCTCTGTGGCTGCCCTTAGTATTTTCTCCTTTATTTCAAGCCGAGTAAATCTAATGATTTTGTGTCTTGGGGTTGCTCTTCTTGAGGAATATCTTTGTGGCATTCTCTGTATTACCTGGAGTTGAGTATTGTCGTGCCTTACTAGGTTAGGAAAGTTTTCCTGGGTCATATCCTGAAGAATATTTTCCAGCTTGGATTCATTCTCTCCATCACATTCAGGTACACCTATCAAACGTAAATTAGGTCTTTTCACATAGTCCCATATTTCTTGGAGACTTTGCTCATTCCTTTTTACCCTTTTTTCTCTGATCTTGTCTGGTTTCATTTCATGAAGTTGGTCTTCAACCTCTGATATCCTTTCTTCTGCTTGATCAATTCAACTATTAAAACTTGTGCATACTTCGTGGAGTTCTCGTATCGTATTTTTCAGCTCCATTAATTAACTTAATTCCTCTCTAAATTGTCTATTCTCGTTAGCATTTGGTCAAACCTTTTTTCAGGGTTCTTAGTTTCTTTACATTGGGTTAGAACATATTCTTTTAGCTCACAGAAGTTTCTTATTATCCATCTTCTGAAGCCTGATTCTGTTAATTCATCGCACTCGTTCTCCATCAGGCCTTGTTCCATTGCTGATGGGGAACTGCCATCCCCTGTAGAAGGAGAGGTATTCTGATTTTGGGTGTTCTCAGTTTTTTTGCGCTAGTTTCATCCCATCGTTGTAGATTTATCCACCTGTCGTCTTTGTAATTACTGACTTTCAAATTAGGTCTCTGAGTGGACGTCCAGCTTGTCAATTCCCAGTGCTGGAATCTGTGTAATTTTCACTGCGGCAACCTGCAGCGCTGGCAGAAACAGCGGCGTTGAGATTCGTGGTGCTTTTCTACCCGGGAATCTCCGGTCTGGGTTCCCTCTTCAGTCCCTTTTTCAATCAGCTGAATGGGCGACTCTGCCTTCCCTGAGCTCCAAACGTCAACCATAAGGACGCCCAGTCCCGTTTACCCCGCACCACAAACCACTGCACCGGGGCACCGGCAAAACAGCTGTGCCAGCCAAAAGGGTCGCACTGGCGACCCGTGGAACTCCTCCACTGGGAATCTCCTGGTCCATGGGCAACAAAAATTCGTCTGGAAGTGTGGCGTCCACTCAGTCTTTGCGCTTTCACTGGGAGCTGCAATCCTGAGCTACTAGTAATCAGCCATCTTGGATTCTCTCTCCAGAACCATAGTTTTCTTTATAATGGCGCTAATATTGGTTAGGGTAGCCAGCATCTTTGCATATGAGGTCCCATTATGAGATAATGTATGTGAAAGTGCTCGGCCCAAAATACTACTGATAGATGAAGTCTGGGCTTGGTATCCCATGTGCCCCACACCCCCCCACTCCAACACACACCCTGCTTGCCAGCTGTCTTCTTAGCTGTTTTTCTGTTATACCTCCAGGTCCTTCTTGCATATTGGATCCACCATCTTCTTAGGGTAGTCTTCCAGTCTCTGCTTCTCAAGTTAACTTTTAGGCACTTGACTCCTGGTATTACTAAGGATTCTACTTCTTGGTTTTAAAAGGTTATCACTCCAGAAATAGGCTTAAATATTACTTAAAGAACTTTCATATACATTGTCTTGTCTTATCCTTACAACATTATAGTGACAAGATCCAGGCTCCTCAGCGTTCGTTTATAAGTATGGCCCCAAACTACAATCTTGGGCTCATGACTTCCAATTCTTTTCACATCAACAATTATCAGAAATCAAAAGCTGTGCTCTGCATCATAAAGCCCCATCTATTTTTGAGGCATTTATGAAAATTCTTCCTTTTCTTTGAACTTATAAAAATGGATCTGTGAGAAGAAATTTGGATGTGTTCTCTCATGAGTCCTGGGCAGCAGGACTTACAATAAAAGCAGCTTAAATAAGACAGTTAAAACTGACAGCAGTATTAAATGGTGCACCAGACCCAGCCCTTTCCAGTCACTTTCAAATTTGGCAGGTCCAAAAATGAACCATTTAGCCTGCAGTTGTTTCAGTCAGGATCAAGCTAAAAAGGAAGCCTAAGTGAGCCTCCATAGGTCCCAGGAGAGTACTGACATCCAGAAGCCCTAAGGCAAATTCAGATAAAGCAGCAGTTCTACAAATATCATCTGCAGTCTTTTTCCAGAAAGAGGGGGTACAGGATCCTGTGTGCCCCTCCTCACACCCCAAAACACACACACCCTGCTCGCCAGCTGTCTTCTTAGCTGTTCTTCTGTTATACTTTTAAGGGTCTGCAAGGTTAAAGCTATTTTCTTAATAATGTCAAAACATTAGTTTGCTTTTCCCATCACATCCATCTTTTTCTCTCATGACAAAAAAATAAAAAGTTTAAAACCAGTTTCATTTAAGAATGTCCATCATGTCCAGGTGTGGTGGCTCATGCCTGTAATCCCAACACTCTGGGAAGCTGAGGCAGGCAAACTGCTTGAGTCCAAGAGTTCGAGGCAAGCCTGGGCAACATAGAGAAATCTCATCTTTACTAAAAAATACAAGAACTTAGCCAGGTAGTGCACCTGTAATCCCAGCTACTTGGGGGACTGAGGTGGGAGAATCACCTGAGCTTGGGAGGTCGAGGCTGCAGTGAGCAGAGATTGTGCTACTGTACTCCAGCCTGGGCAACCAGAGTGAGACCCTGTCAAGGAGGGAAGGAAGGGAAAATGCCTATCATTACTTTTATAAAATTCTCAAGTACATATCTATCTTTTAATGCTCTGTGACAAAATGAGAAGTATGCACGAAGAGCTTGTGCTGCATACCAAAGTATGATGTCTGTCTCAAAAACCACTTGTGTGATTAAGTTGTAAGCTGAACTACATGCTATTTTCATTGGACACCATTTTTATTGTACATGGTCATTCAGCTTTGGGTATTTAGAAGACATTTTCTTGGAAATGAATGAAGTGAACCTGTCACTTCAAGGAAAATGACAACATTTGTTGCCGGTGATAAAATCTGAGCTTTCAAGCAAAAATTGGAATTTTTAGAAAACTTGTATCTGCTACTTTGAGCTTGAGATCTTCCTAAAACTTAAAAAAATGTTTTTGATGAGCTAGGGAGTATTAACAATGGTGACATTTTGATGCTATATAATGAAATGTGTCAACATATAGAAGATCTGCATAATTCAGTGAACCAGTATTTTCTAACCAATGCAAGGTATTTCAAAATCATGCAAGGGTAAAAGATCCATCCTAAGTACCAAGATTATTGATAGAGTACAAAAAATTCATTGATAGGTTTCAGATTCAGATTCCACATTGCAACTCACCTTTAAGAAACTTCTACGTGTCAAATTTTGAAGTGGTATAAAAAAAGAATACAATTATTTGAAAAGTCTATTAAAATAAGCCTCCCTTTTCCAACTACTTATCTGTGGGAGGTCAGATTTCCTTCATATACTTGAAGTCATATCTAAATAGACTGAATAGAGAAACGGAGGAGAATCCAGTTGAAAACTACTAAGCCAGACCTTAGATTTGCAAAAATGTAAAACGATAATACTCTTCTCGATAATTTTTTGTTTTGGAAAATAGTTATTTTTCATTAAAATACTATTCATTATTTGTATTAACATGTAGTGGGTTTATTATGTTTTAAAAATCTATTAGTTTTAATTTCAAATACAGTAAATATTGATAAATACAGCCTACATAAGCAAAAATTCTTTGGAGTCCTCAATAATTTTTAAGAGTGTAAAAAGGTCCCTAGACCAAAACGTTGAACTGTGGAAATAAAGTTAAGTTATAGTGCCACCTACTGGCAGGCCTGAAATCACGGCTGCTACTGAAATTAAGCACCTACCAAACGTGTTTTCCTCATGTGTACCCAGATAGGCCTCAAAGAATGCTTTTCTTTGAGACTCAGCCAGGGGAAGCAGCTGGGGTGAGTGAGAGAGATTTTGAGACAGAATCAGAGTTCTGCTACTGAGTAGCAGTAATAATTCTCCCCAGTGGCCTTTCTTAAGAACTTAAACCACAGGTTACTGAAGTTGGCACCGGTAGTACAAGAGATTTACTTTTAAGTGTTTTCTTGTTCAACTCCTTAGAACTGTGTCCCTTCACAGCTTGTTAACAACTTCACTTATTTCTTCTTCAGAAATATCTGTCACTATAAGATGTTTTATTATCTTATAGGGGAAATGCCTAGCTGGGCTCATTGAAATTTAGGCATTGGTCCTAAAGAAATATGTGGGCGTCATGATTCCAGGCAGTTGAAGACTCGGGATTTTATTCAGCCTTTAAGATGCCCCCGTGGGCTCAGTAAAATGAAAAGAAAAGAATAGTCTGGGGGACAGGTTTTTTTCTATGACCATGTCTGTCTCACAGTTCGTTGTTTGAATTCATCCAATAGAAAACTGAAGCCATTTGAAGCTTCTCCCCACCTCACCCTACCCCATGCATTTCCAACATGCTTCATCTTCTTTGTGGCGCTGCTCATGATACTGATCAAAACTTCATACTTCCCTCCTTCTGTTTGTAGATTTTAAATGGAGGGACTCCAGACATTCCTTCCAGTGGCCTACTACCAGGCCAGGCTCAGGAGAACCCAGGTTATCCATATTCTGATAGTTCTTCTATTCTTGGTAAGTGGCATTATTATTCGTTTCCATTGCAATGAGCTTGCAAAACTTCTGACATAAAGTCAGTTTTAAGAACTGAATTGTATAAAACAAGCTAATCCTAGATAAATTTGATAGGAACAGAATAGAAGTTTAAAATTTGTTAATCTCTTAAAAAGTTGACTTCAATGTTTAAGTTTCGGTGGAGGTTCAACTTTGTGCCGAGAACTCAAAAGGAGGCTACAGCAACCTAGACATAGGCTTTCTGCCATGTGGGGCATAATCTTCATAGAGAGGGCTAATGAAGGTTCAGAGCTAATGCCTAGAAGGGTGATTAGTTAAGTATATCAGAAGATATTAAAAGAAGTCATTAAGTGACAAGAGTTTGTTTTTCCCATCACATCCATCTTTTTCTCTTCTTGTCTTTCTAGATTTCTTTTTTTCCTAAACTCTCCCTATTTGCCTTTCTTTTTGTAATTCCCCTTAACTGGTTATATCAGATATTAAAATGAGCTCAACTCAAAGATTTTTAACATTTAAGCCCTTTGCACTTATTTCTAAAATGATCGTTTGACTCCTTAGAGCTGTGTAACTTCACAGCTGAACAACCCGACTTATTTCTTTTGTATTTTTTAAAAATTGGTGCTTTCCTCTGAAAAACAGCAATAAAAAAGATAGCCATGCAGTCCAAAAAGCAGCCTCTCACCCTACTATTAAATTTAACTTTATTAAGTGTGCTTAGGAATTGCTAACAATCTAAATATGCTTTTTAAAAAAATCACTGACCAGTCTTTATCTCCTCCCACAGGTGAGAACCCTCACATAGGTATAGACATGATTGACAACGACCAAGGATCAAGTAGTCCCAGTAATGATGAGGCAGCAATGGCTGTCATCATGAGCCTCTTGGAAGCAGATGCTGGACTGGGTGGCCCTGTTGACTTTAGTGACTTGCCATGGCCGCTGTAAACACTACATGTTGCTTTGGCAACAGCTATAGTATCAAAGTGCATTACTGGTGGAGTTTTACAGTCTGTGAAGCTTACTGGATAAGGAGAGAATAGCTTTTATGTGCTGACTGACTTCATAAAAGCCATCTCAGAGCCATTGATACAAGTCAATCTTACTATGTGTAACTTCAGACAAAGTGGAACTAAGCCTGCTCCAGTGTTTCCTCATCATTGATTATTGGGCTAGCTGTGGATAGCTTGCATTAATTGTATATTTTGGATTCCGTTTTTGTGTTGAATTTTTTAATCATTGTGCACAGAAGCATCATTGGTAGCTTTTATATGCAAATGGTCATTTCAGATGTATGGTGTTTTTACACTACAAAGAAGTCCCCCATGTGGATATTTCTTATACTAATTGTATCATAAAGCGGTTTATTCTTCCTTGTAAGAATCCTTTACTATAAATATGGGTTAAAGTATAATGTATTAGACAGTTAAATATTTTTAATAAATGTTTCCCTTGTTCTATAAAAATACTGTTCACATTTCAGATAATTAAAAAAAAATTCCTACGTGTTGCAGGGCAGGATTATCAGTTTCTACAGTGGATGTTTAAGGACTATCAATGCCAGTAACAGTAACATCTGTGGTGCTATTCTGGCCTTCATAACAATTCTGGGACTTGCATAATTTCTCCATGCTACTAGCTTAGCTGTGTTGTTAAAATAGTTCATTTCTAAATTGTTGCAATTTTAATATATGTGAGAACAAAGATGTTACTGCTAACACACAAACTTCGAATCCTCTGAAATTATAAATTCAAGATTATATTTAACAAATTGGCCTCTCTGCTGCTGTATCTCTCTAATACTACTTCAGTTGTATAGTACCAAAGCACCTAAATATTTGATTCCTGCTTGAATTAGACCACAGAATATTTACAATAGCATTTGCATAAATAATTTGCTAAGCAAAGTAGCATGGTATAATGGAAAAAGCACTGAACTAGTATGAGAAACTGGCTCTGAAACTTAGGGTGACTTTATGACCTAGTAAAGTCATTTTGCCCTTCATATCAAGTTGAACTAGAAAATACTCTTTTCAGCTCTAATATTGTTTTGGATATATAGTATATTTTATAATTAGCAGGGAATTTAAATGCCTTATCACACATATACTAAGTTAGAGTTCCTTGAGCTACTATTTGATTTCTAATAATACTTATACCAATGAGACAGGAAATCATGAGACTAAAAATATAGTCAAGGTGGTTATAAATCTGGTCAGAAACATTAAAACAATGGAATTTTATTTTGATGAAAAACTCGAGTTTACAATCATTTAGTAAATGAAGAGCAAACACTTCATTTTCCTATCCCATAACTCTTAAGAAAAAAACCATTAGTAAATAAATATCTGTGAACAGATTAAGGGTAAGGCAGACTGGATAATAAACCACCTCTGACGTTCACACTCCCTGCATGTGAGTCACTCTAAAGGGTGAAACGGCACTGGAGATAACTGAACTGATAAGATAAGGGCATTAAATGTCATCCTGATCATTCAGGTAAGCCCAAGATAAATACTTTTTGCTCATCAAGGGCAGCAAACTATACAAATTTTACTGGAGGAATACTTTGACAGAAGCACTTACTTAAGTTATATTGTGCATCACAACTATAAAATGGCTTGAACATTTCCATTTAACCACCATTTATAAAGTGCAACTATATAATATTCTGCATTTTATTTGGGGTGTGATGAGTATCAATCCAAACTGAAAGTACCCCAGCTGCCAATTTCCACCACTTTTGAAAAGACCTAGATGTGTGAAAAAGGACCATCCCCCATACAAAGAACCAATTTCACAAACCTACTGGTAAACAAATACATTTATATAATTGGAACTTCAAGATGATAGAGTTGTACTCATTTAAAAAAACCATTCAGCTACCTTTGGTCTTTAAAAAAGCCTACACTGCAATATCCTAAACACTGTTATGTGCATCTCACAATGAAGAAGAGTGGCCTTGCAGTGCAGAATGAGGAGAGTACAACGTCACTGTGAAGAGTAGCATGCTATGGTTTCAAGGAACATCAGCATCACAGCATTGGATTCTGTGCATCAGGATCAAGGTCACTGTTGCCAGAAGGGGGATGGATAGGGAGAATATCCAGCTCATCCACTTGTGGAGTTGGGTGCATGACTACCAGCTGGTCTTGGGGAATGTCTGCCGCAGCTGCTGCAAGGTTGGTGATAGATTTACTCTTTACACACTGAAAGTCTACATGCCGACTCTTTCCTTCTTCCTTCTCCCAGGACATTCGAATAAAGGGTCTTTGGACATAGTTGTAGATCACTTCTGGGCGGCCTCCAGGCCTTTTCTTTACTTTTTCTTTGTAGGTAGGATAACCTGAAAGAAAAAAAGGTTTTAAAAACTGAAGATACACACACACACCCCTCTCATCCAATTTTGCCTTAGAAAGCTTTTCTGCTATAGATTCTACAGAAACAAAGAAGGGACAACAATATTCCATCCACCTACTCATCAGTTCAAGAGCCAGAGATGAAAACTCTACTGATACAATTCACAAAATCGTCTGTCATTCTTTCAATTACTCAATACACCAACCACCAAGAAAACATTCTTCAAGTAGGAGTATGTTGGAGATGAGTCCCCGGTACAATAGTATGGAGCAGATCTTGGTCTCTAGCTATGTATCCTTTTTTTGTTTTGGGGATTTTTTTTCGACGTGGAGTTTCACCCAGCCTGGAGTGCCATGGCATGATCTTGGCTTACTGCAACATCTGCCTTCCAGGTTCAAGCAATTCTCCCGCCTCAGCCTCCAGAGTAGCCGGGATTACAGACATGTGCCGCCATGCCTGGCTAATTTTTGTATTTTTAGTAGAGATGGGGTTTCACCATGTTGCCCAGGCTGATCTTGGAACTCATGACCTCAAGTGATCCACCCGCCTCAACCTTCCAAAGTGCTGGGATTACAGGCATGAGCCACTGTGCCTGACCTCTAGCTATGTATCTTTATATTCTCGTCACAGGATTACCTGGCCTACAGGCCTGTAATTTATGCCACATTAGCCTTCTAGTTTCCTTAAATTTACATCTCATCTTTATATTGCTCTGAGTTTTTTCCTTCCTTTTTTTGTTAAATGGAAAATCTGTACAGCTCTCCAGGTGGTTCTAGATAATTCTGCATCTAGATCAGCAAGGCCAACATTTTAACCTCCCATATCATTTTAACATTACTACTCCCAACAACCAGGCATTTAATTTAGAGTCACATTTCCAAAGCAGCGTTCCCTGATTAATAATACCTAATATTACCTTCCTCTTTTGGAACATAGTCACTGAAAAGTAAGGACAACCCTAGATTTGAAAAAAAAATTATTTACTAGTAAGGCCATTTCTCCAAAGATAAACTGTCTTTAAGAAAATATTATAGACCCTTTCCCTCCTTTCTTCCAGTAAGAATTACTATTTTGGTCTGGGGACTGGCAAACATTTTCTGTAAAGAGCCAGAGTAAATATTTCAGGCTTGCAGCCACATGGTTTCTAATAAACCTACTTCACTCTGCCCCTGTAAAGTGAAATCAGCCACAGAGAATATGTAAACAAATGAGCATGTGTATGTTTTTCTTTCTTTTTTGGAGCTGGAGTCTCTGTCACCCAGGCTGGAATGCAGTGGTGCTGTTTCTGCTCATTGCAACCTCTATCTCACGGGTTCAAGAGATTCTCCTGCCTCTCAAATAGCTGGGATTACTGAAGCCTGCCACCACACCCAGCTAATTTTTGTATTTTTGGTAGAAACAGTGTTTCATCATGTTGGTCAGGCTGATCTCAAACTTCTGACCTCCAGTGAGCCTCAGCTTCCCAAAGTGCTGGGATTATAGGTGTGACCCACTGCACCCAGCCATATATGTATGTTCCAATAAAACTTTATTAAAAAAAAACAGGCAATGAGCTGATTTTGGCCCATAGGCCAAAGTTAGACCATAGTTAGAAAAAAAAGAATGGTCTCACATAGTAGGGGATCCATTAATGATTACAATACAAGTGAATGTATGCAGGCATCGTTGGTAGCTAGTACAAATAGTCATGTGTGGAGTATGTGTGTATGTGATAGAGGTGAGACACAGGTGCAGCAGGTGAACAAAGCTAAAAATCTAAAAAACCTGTAGAATGTCTTCGTTTCATACTTTTGGTCAATTACCCTCTGAAGGCAGCACCAGAGATCAGAAAGGTCTCCATCACCATTCCCTTGTCCTTGATTCCTCCTGGACTATTAGAAAGATTAAATTTCCCATCTCCATGTATTCTGTCCTCCACACACAATCACCACTCTAGATAAATGTAATCATATCACAATCCTTGCTTAAAAACTACCAATGGTTTCCTCGGTGCTTAAAGGAAAGGTCTATACTCCTTAGAATATTATACAAGGCTTTTTTACAACCTGGTTCCAATCTACTTAACATTATCTACTATCATGCTATACTCTAACTCTAGAGCTCTTAAATACACCTGCCACATTAAGCTTTCCTCTAAATATGCTTTTACACAAATTGTTCTGCTGCCTGTTCCCCCTCAGCCCCCTTGCCCCTGCGCTCCGCTCTACCTCCTTTTATCACTGGCAAATACATTAAGACTCCCCACACAGTTAATCATTCGCTTCTTACGTTCCACAGCACTCCCATGTTAACAATACTTAACAGAACTAAATTGTAATTACTGTTTTGTATGTCTGACTCTCTCACTTAAATAACAAGTTTCTGTATGGCAAAGCCAGTGTCTTTGTTGGTATATCCTCAGTGCCTAACATAGTACCTGATACACTGTAGGTGCTAAACAAATATTTGAGCAAAGAGTGAATGAACTACCAAAATATACCAATTACAAGCAATAACCTCTTCCAATATCCATCTTACTCAGAACATTTTTTCCTTTAAAAGGACAGTAAAATCACCACTTTGGGAGGCCGAGGCAGGTGGATCACGAGGTCAAGAGATCAAGACCATCTTGGCCAACATGGTGAAACCCCTCTACTAAAAATACAAAAAATCAGCTGAGCGTGCCGGCATGCACCTGTAGTCCCAGCTACTCAGGAGGCTGAGGCAGGAGAATCACTTGAACTTGGGAGGCGGAGGTTGCAGTGAGCCAAGATTGCGCCACTGCACGCCAGCCTGGTGACAGCGAGACTCCATCTCAAAGAAAAAAAATAAATAGGAGAGAGATCCAAGATGGCTGGTTAGCAGCAGCTCAGGATTGTAGCTCCCAGTGAAAGCGCAGAGAGCGAGTGGACGCCGCACTTTCAGAACGAATTTTTGTTGCCCACAGACCGGGAGATTCCCGGCGGAGGAGCCACACGGGTCACCAGCATGACTCTTTTGACCGGCGCGGCGCTTCTTGGTGCGGAGTATACGGGACGGGGTGCCCTTAGAGTCAGGCTCGGCTGGTCCCATTCCCACAAGGAGAACAGCAATTGGAAGCGCTGAGGACTGAGAGTTTCACAGCAAGCACAGCCGAACCCGGGAAGGTCCAGCTCTGTGGGGAAGGGACGTCCGCCAAAGGAAAACTAAGAAACA